>JABASD010005726.1:0-11720 GCA_019776165.1 Pogonognathellus flavescens
TACAAATACTATATTCTATAAAAATTTGAAAGAAATCGGTAAAAAACTGTGGCCTGTAGGATCTCGCGCAGAATACGTAGGACAGGTATGGACCACATCGCCCCGTCCCCATGCTATGCAGCACACCTTAAGATAGTAAACCTAAGTAGGTATATGCAGATAACCTCTGTTTCATTGGTAAATGATAAAAATGTGGTAAAGGTACTTAAAGGTAAAGGGCTGGAAGGTTTCATTAAATTACTGAAAAATATAACAGATTATACTGATGTATAAATAATTTCCGCAGGTTTCGCTTGTTTACCAAATTATTTTTGATGACGGGGTCTATATGGGTCATTCGTGTCGTGCTAATGTACCTGCAAATTAAGGGACTGTATTTCACATGGTATGGAGTAGCTCTGGAAGTTGTATTTAGTACACCGGAAGCTGCTTTTTCCATTATTGTGCTACTTCACCCTCGATTTGTTAAGTGGACATGGACCAACCATCCTCGTTTAGCAAGTAAGTTTCATTACATCCATGCAACTTGATATATCAAACAAAAAATTCAACCATGCACAAGCATTGCATACTAATAACTCTCGTTTAGAAAATACGTCGTATATACACTGAGACTTACCTATTGTTAGTATTATTATATTACTGTTGATGCTGTCGATGAAATGTATTTACTTTAGCTTTCTAGATACTATATCCCAACATACAAACGTTATCTATTCATAATTCTCTATATAATTATTAAAATGTATGTATTTGGTTCATTAATATAATTTAGAGACTGTACAAAGACTTATTCCATGTTTTCAACCACCAATCGAAGATATTGGTTTGGCATCGTTTAAACCTGGAGGAACAATTAACCCGTCGTCGTAAGAGTGTAAGTTTAAATATTATAATTGACATTAGTCACATTCATTCGCTAGTCCATTGGATAAAAATAGCATTTTTAATGTTCCTATTCTGCATTTTACATTTTCAATAAATATCGACGAGTCAAATGTTTGAGTGTAACAGAAATTTAGAGTGAGACCTTTCTTACCTAATTTTGTGACGTTGATTTGTTACTTTATAATCAGGGATGTCCACGTTGATATTCAGTGTAGTAAATATTTACAAGCTGTAAGTTTTCAAGTTTTACCGTACCTGATAAACATGTTATTGGTTGTTTGATTATGTTGTTTGATTATTCTTAAATCACAATTTTGGATTCACAAATCAAAGTATAGCTCTGTGAATGAAGTCATGTTACTTATATCTTATATACCATATACCTGTATACATTCATTAAATTCATTTTATGCATGTAGTACAAATGTGCACATTGAGTTGATACATAAACGCAAAGCTGTGCACAGTTGGTACACGAACATATTTCTCACTTGTTTTTTTTCCATTATGGATAGTTGTTAAACTTCCAGGAAAGCAAATGGTCTTCTTAATGAATATAAGGAGCAGATGGATTTATAATTAATTGTTTACATAAGTTTATGTGTCAGAGAAAACATTTTTATTTTCTTTGTTGTACATTGTAAGCACGAAATAAACTGCAGTTTTTTAAATACATTACTAAATGCTATTCATTAATTGTTAATGTGTATGTAATTGAGTTACACACAGATAGGTACACATTAATAATAATTAAAATTAATTCATAAAAATAGCAGTATTGAGTTATCATTACGAGTAAGTACAAACTCTTGGGTTGCGAGAACGCAGAAAATTGCGCGATATAATACTGAGAGTCAAGTTCTTATAGCGGGACTATTATGCAATGTTAGAGTTACGTTATCCCGTGTACTATAATAATCTTGAATAAGTGCTTTGAGCCTGCGGACTTAAATATATTTTAATAATCAAAATCGTAGTCAAGAGGAGACTTTTTAATTTTTGTTTCAATAATTCTGGATTCTTTTGTAATGTGATGAATTCGAGAAGAGGAAGTGGAAGGTGCAGGAGATAAATTAGGTTGAGACAAAGAACTAGCAGGAGAAGGAGATGTACTGGAGAAAGTAGTAGAAGAAGCAGCTGCGGCCAGTTCAGGCCTGGGCAATGGTAGAATACTTGCTGGTGGCAAAGAGGAATATTCAGTAACTTCGTGATAAGCCATTTGCTTATTTTTTGGGTCATTCGAAGCATACATGCACTCTTCCTTCTGCATTCCTCTGGGGTCTCTGCAAACATAACATGTCATATCACCTTTCTGCACTTTTTCACAGCCATTGCGGTCTCTTTGGCTAAAAGCGCCAACAAGTTTTTCAAGATGCTCTCCATTATTTCCCTCATTGGGAATATATGGAGGTGGAATGAAATGGTTGGACTGTTGAGTATGTTCTTTATCAGGAACACCACGATGGCTAGAAGGGCTATGAGAAGGTGGTCCATCTGAAAAGTAGAATCAATCAAATCACAGTATCATTCATCATTCAATATCGTTAATAGTAAACCCCAGGACAATTCATGTTCAATTTTTAACTAACGGCTGGGCCTGAAAGATGTTGAGGATGGTGACGATGCTGGTGTTGATGATCCAAAAGCTTCGGGAAAATATTGTTTAATATAATCATCATATCCTGTATCAAAGCCTCCAAAGTTATTATTATTGCTAGCGCTACTGTGTAAATTTGGGCTTGGGTTACTATTTGCTGGAAGTTGAACATCTGGATCAAATTCTCTAGGAATTGTGAAATCAAAGTTAAATCCTCGATTATTCGTATTTGAAGCAGAAGTTTCCCGACCGAAATCATTCGGTGGACCGAAATCAAACTCAGTGTTCCTTCCCAAGCCTTGAGATCCTTGGGAGCGTGGCTCCACAAACCCATAATTCGCTTCGTCATCTTGACGTCTTGATCCTTGACGGCCATCAGAACCTTCCCCAAATTCCCTTGCTAACGCTGATTCATCGTTATTAGATCTACCGGTTGGAGAATTTCCAAAATCTGCACCCCCAAAATCATCTTCTCGTCCTTGCCCATTTCTATTTACACTCGGACTTCCTCCTCCACGACCCCGACCACCTCCACCTCCGTAATCTTCTGCCCCAAAATCATCATCAAAACCTTCATTTCGGTTTCGGTTTCCAGTTCCTGACTCCCGACCATTTCCCCCGTTGTTCCCTCCAAATCCTGCACCACCACTATAATCATCGTCATTTCTGCCGCGATTGTTGTCACGATTGTTATTATTTCCAAAGCTTGGTGTAAAGCGGTTATTTCCACTCTGACGTTTCTCAAGTCGCTTTGGTTCTTCTAATGGTCCGGATAATGGATCTTGGGTTGTTGGTGTGGTTGATACTGTAGCGGTTGTGGTTGCAGATGCGGCAGAAGCAGCAGCTGTCAATGGTAGATTTCTTCTATTGCGTTCGCGACCTCTGAAATTATTCATCCGATTTTACGGCACTTTGCAAACTACTATGTACCACCGTATTTTCGCGATGTATGAAAAATACATAGCATATTTCAGTCCCATTTGTCCAGTGCACATTACAAATTATGTTCTACGTCTTTACCCTCAAATCTACATTCATTTGTACATGTATTAGTGTGTAGCACTTATTGTGTTGTTTTCGTATAATCGTCATATGTCATGTCGAAATAACGGCACAGAAGAGTCATACGGTAAATTATAATACGTAAATGTCAATTTTATTTATTCAAATTTGTTAAATACGTGATGGTTATAGATACATGCATGAAACCTCTAAAGAAAACGTTTGTTGTTAGTATGGTTAAGATAAACGTTTTTCTTCAGATGTTCTTAAATATTTGTGGGCATTGCAGTCAAAGTTTTTCAAATACTACTTGTTTTTGCGTTTTCTTTTGAGTTATATTTCAATGTTAGTAAAGTGGGTTAGTAAAGTTAGTAAAGTATTATGGTATTGCATTTCTTTGTGAAAGATTTTTGTTCTACAAAACTACATGTGAGCGTCGTTCGTGCGTGTCAGGTACGACAGTACGAGGGTCGTCCACAATGTTCTGTTTAAAGCAAAACAAGACAGGTTTACCCTGAGGGGCGTTTTCCTTGGTCATTGTACGATGATGAGGTAGAGTGGTAATAATTTCCCTTTTTGTTACTAGGATCGGCCTTTGAGTCGTAAGAACAGCGTTCGGCATAGCGTCCTTCTTCATCTTGACAAACGTAACATGTCATGGGTCGTTTGTTTCCTCCACCACCACCACCGCGTCCACCACCACGGGCTTGGCGCTTGTACCTTGAGCTGTAACTGGCAGGATCGTAGTCTGGTTCTGGATCGGTGTAAGCAGCATAATCCTCGCTGTAGTCTACTTGCTTTTCAACCTTTGCAACAAAGTTTCAAATTCAATATCTCTGGTCGTAGAAATGCAATTACTTTTAATAATTGCTAAAAAATAATTAGTAAATACCTTTTTGCATTTAGGGTTTGGAGCATCAGACTTTTTAGGAGTATTTGCACTGGCTTTTGGACTGTGAGATGTTGCTTGTGCTCTTGGTGGAGGAGGTCCGTGGTTATAACGAGGATTAGGAGGAGCCTGTTGTTGAGATCTGTCTCTTTCTCCTCCATAAGAACTTCTGTCATTGTAAGGCTCATTGGATCTTCTTCCGTTATTGTCATCATAATCCCTTTCCTGGCTTCCTACCTGTCTATAGCTGGATCTGTATTTTGGATCGGACGAAGGTTCATAACCATCATCGTTCTGTCTTCCACTGTAAGTAAAGGATGGGTATGCTCTGGTTTGAGAGCCTTTAGATGGATCAACTCCAGTTGAGTCATCCTGCTAAATATTAAAACAGACAGACAGAAAAATAAGTAAATCCTGAAAGGAGATGGGGAAATAGGTAGATGTGGATTGAGAGTAAGCTTACTTTGTAGTTGAGAAAGTCTTGAGGCTTGAATCCCGTTGCTGTTTGAGATGAATCAAATAAACTACGGAATTGCACATTTGGATCTACAAAACCTGTGTCGTCTTCTTCAGCGTTTTGTTTCTGGGAATTCTACAAACATAGTTAATAATGCATTCGTACAATCGATGTGCCATTTTAGCTAGAAATAAATTTCAGAAAACGGATTTTGGTTACTTGATTGGAAGAAGAAGCAGAAAGGGAACCGAAATTTGGCTCAACGAAAACATCTTTGTTGTTTCCAAAGAATCCGGCGAAAGAATCTTTGGATTCTGATGCGACAAATGGATTACTGCTGCCTGCTGCAAGGTTTTGTTTGTCGTTGTAAGAATTACCGATTCCAGAGAGAAGAGAACTGAAATCTATTGGTTCAACAAAGCCAGCATTTTCTGGCTCTTCAGATTCCCCTTCTGCTCCATGAGTTGTTCTAGCCGTGCCTGTTGTAGCCGTTGATGGAAAAAATTCGCTGTCTCGAGCTCGCTCGCGTTGAGAATCATCTCGAGTTCTGTCGGCAGTGTAAACTACTTGAGGAACTACTGCAGGGACTGATCTGGCTGTAGATTGATAATTATATGGAGACTGAGGGGAAGGGGATGACTCAATTGAAACTGCTAGCAGTAGCGGAAGGAACCATATCTAAAAATAAATTACATTTTTATGGTAAATTTAATCCAATGCCAAAATTGAGATAATAATAATTTTACATACCATGCATAATATGTCGAAGAATATCTATGGAATGTATATTTATGAAAACAGCAGAATCATTATGAAATCTGCTGAGTGCTGCCACTGACCTTATACATTGGCCAATTTCTATTTTAAATTGCTGGGAATTAGGTACAGTTAATTTGAGACTTTTTAGTCAATAAACCGAAACCAACCAGAGCCACAAAACATTCACTTTCTACTCACATTAAATCTTGTCACAGTGTCTCTTCTTATGACACATTCAAACTCAATCAATGACATGACAGTGAAACACTCTCACTCTAGTTTGATATGATTGAATGATTCATATAATGCATGGTAGAATGAACAGTGATGATTTCTAAATTAAGATGTCGAGTAAAATACTTTCTATTTCTTAAAACGTAATGCGAGTTTATTTTTCTTTTACACTTAAAATTCGCAGAGACTTCACATCCAATTTAGTTTCTAATTTCTACAAAACAACAAATTATTGTTTGTTATTATGAAAAAGAGTTTTTGACAAAAAATTGCGATCATTTTTTATGCCAGTAACAAATTATAGCTCACATGATTACTATGTAGTACTAGTAGTACTCTAACTGCCATTTGTCATACTTGAGATTCAAGGTAGTAAAATTTGCAACTTACTGCTACGTGAAAATTCTGAACTGGGGAAAAAATCGCATGTCGCATAAAACTTATTGAAATAAAAATAATTTTTGCCATAATAATTTACTGACGTACTATTTTTTAATATTAAATAATTCGTCCGTACAATACTTAATAATATAAATTTACTCGTAAAAATAGCAAAGCAAACGATGGAAGAAATTGGCTTCATGGCTGAAAGCTCATTTCCATTTCTATGAACTTCCAGAGTGTCATAACAAACATTTATTATAGGAAAAATAACTCATTTCTGTACACCAGGTTGTATGTTTTTGATATCTGTGACCTATTTAAAGGCCCATTAGTTCTGAAGTGTAATAGTTACACATTCCACTGTTATAAAATCGTCCTTTGCTAAAGATACTACAAGGCAAAACAATAGAAGAGCCCATCCTTCAAAAGAACGCTCAAAGAATTCATTTTCTTTTGTAAGAAACTACACGATACATACCTAGTAAAAGTTTATTGGCACTCATTGCTTACCTAATACACAAGATAAATGCAATTTTTTCTTTGTTCATTACACTACTGTAATGTATTTTGTGCACTGTTGGACATGTCTCAAAGAAATACTCAAATAACTCAAAGAAAACTGTAAAAATAAACGCAGAAACGCAATTTACAAACCTGCATGTCTTTTAGCAGTCTAAAATCAATGCACCTACTACCTGCTCTCCTAGTGTGCTATATCTTACAGTATGTAAGTAGGTATTGAGGTATACACAACAATAATGTGCACGCATGTAAATTCTGAGTATTTTGCCAATTTTTGGTCGATGCATTGATGATATTTTGCAGGCAAACTTGATATAAAAATTCTGCAACGAAAGGAAACACATTGAGTGACAGAAATTGAAATCGAAGTGTGGCCAATGGATGATTATGTGGTACAAATGAACAGAGTAGAATTGTCACTCTTGCACACTGGCAAATCAAGCGGCAAAAAAGCAATAAAGGATGCTGTGGTTCACTTGGCTGTCGTCTTTGGGAAAACATAACCGCCTATTGTCTTCATGTTTTCCCAATGTCCCACAAATGATATTTCTCACTCACAAACTGTGTACAGACATAAGCGAAAGGGAGGTTGTGTGGAGTAATAAGCTCTAAATAATTGCTCTGTCTACTAGAAGTTAACGTAAGATATGTTTAGTATTTGTGGGGGAGCAATTATTTCACGAAAGAAATCAAATCAAGCAAAACCTACAGGTTGTGGATAAATGTTGTAAAATACAAGTAGGTATTATGATCAAGTATACTTGTACCTATACATCATTATGTACTACACCTAGAAAATATTATGATGAAATTTAGAAACAAAGAGAAGTGTAGGTATGCCCAGAGTTAAAATATCGTAATGCAATACAAACTTCCAATATACAATAATCGCACTAGTAATATCACACAAGCGAATTGAACATTATCGCAACATGTTGAAGTTAGGATTTGAGTTTTGGATTGCATTGAACATCGCATGGCACCGATTGGTTTCACTTTGTCACACTTCAATGCAAATGGGCCAAAAAATTCTCATTGGATTCCTCTGTATTTCACATTCTATGACGAATAGTTTGTTAGTCATTCCCAATTGGATCCANCATTCCCAATTGGATCCATAGTAAACAATAATAACAGAATGTGCAGGTCGTGTACGTGATGGTTTACTACTACTACAAGTATTGTTGGCCACATTTGCTTTAACAGGATTGATGCAGCTAATGAAAAAATATCTTGGATGTAGCAAATCATACCTACAGAATTTAGTTTTTAGACCCTCTCATCTCTTTTTTGTTTTTCTCAAAGAAGGAAAGTTATAGATGAGTCTTAATCGTAGATCGTGCTAGCCTGTGCTAAGCTACAATTAAATGACATAGCTCACCTACTTGGACAGTCGTACATTTTTTGTCACTGCCATCGTAAAAATCAAACCCACTTGGTTTCCAAATCAATTTATATCTCTGCTTTTCCATCACAAGACAGGTGCGGGAAGCGGGAGGTCTATTTGCAATCTGAACGTATTTAGTTACAGCAAAAAACATACTAACCTGCTAATAAAGTCTACTTTGCAAGTTGCCCTTGATAAAAGTAAAAATAGAGTTCTTCAAAATCGTATCACACCCTAAACGAGTAATGCACCCTTCTTATCTGTTGCATTCCACGTCTAGCCAATTCTCATGAAATTTTTATTTTCGTGCAAATACCGTAGTGGAAAGTGCACAGCAACTTAAATGCTGCTGATTCATGGTTGTCTCGTCTCGACTCAATAAAATAATAAGAAATGCTGTAGGTAGCAGCATTGCTTCTAAAAATACTATTCAATTGCATTTCGAACACTCAATTTATAAGCTGATTCATGGTTGTCTCGACTCAATAAAATAATAAGAAATGCTGTAGGTAGCAGCATTGCTTCTAAAAATACTATTCAATTGCATTTCGAACACTCAATTTATAGTTAGCACGTAGTTACGTACAATAAAAAGCTATATTATTTTCTCTCAGCCTGCAATAATTCGAATATCCGGTTTATTCGATTTGTCATTTGCTTGATGCGAATTTCTAATGTTTCTTGTATAGGTGACGGTGACTGATGTGTGCATCCAAGCGTGGTTTCTACACATTCATCTACGTATTCGCAAATCGTAACTACGGTCATATACACAATATATACTTCTAAAACCATCACGTACCTGTTGGTGTTGGTGGGCTACAATTTGCCATTAAAAAGTTACTGCTAAATTTCTATTGTCTTAATTGGCTAAGAGAAATACCCCAATAAATGATATTTTATGTCCTTTGCAGTCTCTCTTATGTAAGCACATTAAAATCAGGAAGTCAAAATGACTAGTTATTATTATTTACTTTATTCACAGTAATTTGTAACTCAACATGGCATTTTGTGACATAATATTGTACATTGTTAGAGTTTAAGTATCTCCTAATGTTAATCTTGCATTGACGGTATAACTTTGTAGTGTATACT
This sequence comes from Pogonognathellus flavescens, assembly GCA_019776165.1. Taxonomy (NCBI): domain Eukaryota; kingdom Metazoa; phylum Arthropoda; class Collembola; order Entomobryomorpha; family Tomoceridae; genus Pogonognathellus; species Pogonognathellus flavescens. Next base: position 9,215 of record JABASD010005726.1, read on the forward strand.
ATGTGACATGAGGTTATTTTCCGCCACGCAACGCAACGAATTGTTCTGAAAGAAGGTCGCTGTTGTTTGTGGTAATATCATTATTGTCGGAAAATAGTAGGTACTTGTTGGTTCGAGGATTTGGTGTAAGGTAAGGTGATACGCAAAGCAAATATAATAACTTTGAGTAGAATAAACTGAGGTGAGGTGTACAATTTACAATACTATTAGGTAACTTAACTGTTTAATGGCTGATTCAGACTCATAATTCACTCGCCTCTGTACTTTTTGCACTAATTTTGGTTTGGTTGCCGTCTGAGGTTGTAAAATCTTTTATTCCTCACTGTGTCAAATTAGCACGGATAAGAAGCAAAGCGCATTTGTAAACTTTTTCCCTTTCCATATATTTACGGCTATGACTACCTCCATCACGGTAACATCATGCAGTACCTTCAGTTTTCTTTAATATGTGCGATAAATCACACAAGTGAAGGCATATCGTACACTTTGATACGGTATTTTTATTTGTGTCTATAGATATTATACTCAAATAATATTTTCTACCTACCACATACCGAATGCAAACTCTTAACAATACGTCATCTCTCTTCTTATTAATACGATGATAAAGTTTAAGCAAAAATATTAGTGCAGTGTGTAATATTGGAGTTTTCTGAGGTGTAATGCATGTGCACTGTGAATAACGCTGAAAAATGAGTTTTGGTGAAACAGAGGGATTTAAAATAGTAGCGATGTTTCGCACAGCAACATTACTACAGTATAAGAAGGAAGAAACGGTCGAATGAGGAGGCCGAGACGAACAAACTAATGCGAATTTACTACCTGAGCATTGAGCTTTGTACAGCAAGTTACAGAACGCTAACCGAATCCATTGTAAAATATAGATCTATTAAAATAAAGCAGATTTCCGCTTCGTATATCTAAATACCTTAACGTAGTGGTCATCTGTCTACTACTCCTGCTAAGAGAAAAAGATGCGGTGCAATTTTTGTATATGGGCCGACATTATTCTACAGAAACATTGTAAAGGCAGCAGTTTGTTGTGGCTTTGTTGCTTCTTGCTTGTGGCATTCATGCTTGTTGCGACTACACCAAAGGATAATACTGACGAGGTTTTACTTTTATTACATACACCTAATACAATAGACCCACTACGAATAACAAATTGCTGGTAAAACTGAATATTGCAGCATTTACTTCAGGAAATGTGCAGTTTTAGTATACTAATGGCTAAAGTCAAAAAATTTATTATGGGATTTCCTCGGTCCGTGTACTCATATAGAATGTAAGTAAAACATGACAAATAGCGTTAAATTGTGCGGTTTTCTTTACAAAATGTAAGGCACAGGATGTAAAAGAGCTTTACATTGTAATAACGAAATACAAGACCCTAAACTAAACACGGAAATAATATATTCTTTATTACTGTACCTGCTATTCGAAATCTAGAGCAATAATGTTTCAAATATTTTAAGTAGGTGATTACTGAGATTTACATGCTTGAGATTTTTAGTTGTCATTATGTTTGTGCGAAGGTTATGAATGCATTCTTATTATTGTATAATGCTTGATATAACCTGATCTGAGATTTTAACAAAAATTACCTACTTGAGACAAAGCTTTATTTGCAGCTTTTATGTTTCAAATGCAGAATTATGCATAAAATATTACCTTGTTGTATCCTACCATATAGCAGCAGAGTTAATTAGTAATTATGTAAAAATAGTTTTCTTACCTTCCTCATGTACATGATGGTACGTTAAAGAATGTTTTGACTATTTCTTCACAGGAACTCCGTAGAGTGTAAAATATCTATTATGAATGTCTAAAGACGATTTGAATTCATAGTGTAGAAATTATTTGAACAAAATTCACCAAACAATTTGGTTACTTTTAGAAGAATCTTCACTTTCCACAAAACCCCAACGTTTATAGAAACTCAGCGCAAATATGAGAGAGATTTGAAGGGAAAAATTTTTCTTTGCTTTCTGTACAGTATCAGATTCAAAGTGAATGTGCTCAAGGTGACTACTGGTCTTTATATCGACAATGAGATTTTCAGGGGGACTCCCTCAAACATTTATTTCATGCACAAAATAATATAGCACTAAGATGCTTGCCAGTAACACTTTAAGATCTGCAAGAAAATGTTTTGTACAATCAACTGCAGCTCTGTGCCTGACACATTGTTGTATCAATTTAAACTTAAATTTTTGCAGCCCACTACGTGATTATTTTTATTCACCTTTTGGGTTCACTATTGCAGTATAAGTATTTCCATTCTATCACTATCAACCCCAATTCTAATAAATCCATCCAAACTGCACAAAATAACATGTGCAAGTATTATGTGTCACTATAGGGGTTGAACAATCTTCATACACAGTGGCTACCAGCAATCCCTTGTACATACAACTCTTCAACTATTCAGCTTGAATTGAGTGTATTTTATATGACAAAGTAGAATTTCTCACGCTTTCTTCTCAATTAACACGGGCTCATCCTA
>JABASD010005728.1:0-11718 GCA_019776165.1 Pogonognathellus flavescens
GTTGGGTTGGGTCGGGCTCTTAATGGGTCGAAATTGGGTTGGGTTGGAAAAAGCCAACCCAATCCGGCCTCTACTACATAGCTACATTTGATGCTATATTATTAGATTGATTAAGAATCATTAATGCGGGAAGGAATACCGGTTATCGGTAATACCGGTATTGGATGCCTCAGTCACAGTGGCCCCAATTACAAATAATTAAAATGTGTCCATTGACAAGAAAAATTTCCTATTTTATTTTATCCTGGTCGTTCATATTAACTCTTTCTGCTTTATTTTATCTTAATATGAGATACACCCACGCAAAAATTTGATTTTCTGAAATTAATATTATTAATTTACTGATTTGAACCACAAAAGACAATAAAAATTAACTGAACCCAATTGAAAATTATAGGTTCAGGTTACATGTTAGCAATGAATATATTTTGTGTACATATGTCATTCATATGACATACGGCGAAAATAACTTTACACATCTTAAAAAGTTAATATTTTATCTCACGGAAAATAAGACATAATAGAGGCACATGTGCATAAAGGTACCGAACCGAACTGCTTGGTCTTCAATTCGGTTTGGAACAAAGAGTAACCCTAAACAATTACAGATATTTTGAGAATTTTACCGAACCAAACCGAACCCTAAGAATCACTTGAGTTTTGAGACTATTGAGACTTGTATAAAATCCAATGGAAAACAGACGAACCCAGCTAAATTTTTCATATGCATCAGTTTGAGTTGAACATGATCTTAAAAGCATAGAATTTACTTTAATTAAATATTAATTACTCAATTTAAGTATTACCTAATTGTAATCATTTAAGGCTTAATTGAATTATATCCACTAAAGTTGCGTCAGAACCAGAACATAGTCATTCTAGAGCCGAACCTGTCCATTTAATTTCCGTGCAATTCTGAATCCGAACATGTACCCAAACCGAATTATTATTTTTTACCCATACCAAACCGAACACTAGACTGCCCCAACCATCTCTGCTAACACATTCTTCAATAATATAATTTCTCAAGGTTGTCAACGTATTTGCTGCTGAATGTACTTTTCTCTTACTCCATCTCATCACATTCCATCCACTGCAATCCCTCTACAACAACCAAAGACAAAACTATACTCTACAGAGAAGCTACATTTAGATTAAGGGAAAAGGAGCATGCACATATTACGTAACAGTTATAAGGGAGAGGGGGGCTGTGAAAGTGGGACATTTTGTGAAAGGAGGAGGGGGGGATAAAACTCAGTGTGACATTTAAATGACTCAATTATCATCCCCCAGGTGTAGTAAATAATTGATTTGGGAAAATATGATTAAAGCCCAACAAGGATGGCACCTGAACTATCTGTTTATTATACAAAGTTTGGTTGATCGGTAGTAATCTCTATTTATTAATATGATAATATTCTGATGCAACAAAAACAAAAATACAATGAGTAAAGCTACTTACAAGGGCGTACCCAGGATTTCTGTTTGTGAGGGACTTGACAATGAATTCAGTGCAAAAAAGGGTCATATTCGTAGGAAGCTCGAAAAATGAGGGCCAAAAGTCCAATACAGGCGTGGAAAAAATTTCGATTAACACAGTGTTGCACCCTAGCGGGCGGCAAAACCGGGAATCAAATTCCAGGCTCAAAAAATGTACCACAAATCGCTCGGTTAATGCGCTAATATGCGAAAAACACACGGTAATGTGCCTGGTCATCGACAAGGAATATAATTCCCGGATTCCTGCATTTTTTCCAGGCCCGGTCCAAAATAATACAAAAATACACTAAATTCGCGCGTAGCGTGAAAATTTTGACGATTTTTTGATATTTTTAGACATATTTTGCTTTTTTCCCGAAATTTGGAAGGGGTATGTGCCCCCAGTGCCCCCCTCTCGGTACGTCCTTCTCCTTGGCTACTTAAATAAAGATTGGTTTATTTATTATGTATCATGTATGCAAATATTTTGTTCAGAGTGACGTAACAATTGGGGGTGGGGTCTACAATGTGTGACATGGTGTGCCACAGGGGGAGGGGGTCAGAAATCGGCAACACTTATACTTGCGTTACGTAATATGTGAAGCTCCCTTCACACAATATACGAGATACGATTTACACAGTACAGCCGCCAGCAACAGCATTGCATAAACAAACTGACTGGGTTTTACCCTACACCGCTACAGCAGACTCACTAAATCCTGCCTGTGAAATCGGAGAAGAAGCGTAACAGCTTTACTCACACTGCACGTTCAAGTTTGTTGTGGAAGAAGCCACAATCAGGCAAAGTCACTGAACACGCCAGGAGGAGAAGCCATTCAATAAATTCCACTGACGCGGTTCATTCAGAAATTCAGATTCAGCTTTATTTCCGTTGGCTGTTTGGGAAAAATATTGACACTTTTTTCAAGTTTTTGCAGTTGTCCAGCAGATCAGCAGTTGACAAAGTTTTTTTACACATTTGACAAACTCGGTGTTGCCTACAAAAGTATTTTAAGAATGAGGAGAGAGGTTTCGGTAAGTAATTTTATCTTTACTATTCACTTGACTGTTGGCTGTATAATTTAATCGATTCTTGTTTGTTTTGTTTATATAAAAATTAATAAATACAAAGATTAATGTTTACTTCAATCAGTGTTGAATATTAATGCACTTTCGAATGACAAAATCAGTCCCAGTCGAATGACATCGCAATCATATATCATTTGTTGTTTGTGGTTTGGAATGTTGACTGTTTGGAAATATGAAATCACAGTCACACACATTCAACATTTGGTCAACAGTTCAATGCTTTCAATTTTATCAATAAATAATATATGTGTTGTAATATTGTATCTATTTATTTTTTACAGTGCAAAGTCTACGTGGGAAATTTGGGGAACAGCGCATCAAAACATGAATTGGAAAACATTTTTAGCAAATATGGTCCAATTAAAACAGTTTGGGTAGCTCGCAACCCTCCAGGTTTTGCGTTTATTGAATTCGAAGATCCTCGAGATGCTGAAGATGCTGTTAAACATTTGGATGGAACGTATGACTTAATTTTTTAAATATTACAATGGTAATAGTGTGTCAATTTTGTCCATTTTAACAGTTGCTAACTCTGCGTCCTTTGATGTTTTTGTAGGAGAATGTGCGGTGTTCGTGTTAAAGTCGAGATGTCAACTGGTCGTAGCCGCGGTCCAGGTCGCGGTGGTGGTGGTGGCGGTCCTCCTCGTCGCAACTACAACAGAAGGTACATCTTTGAACTAATTTCATGTTTTATTATTGATAAGGTTGTTCAATTTCCTTGTGTGCTCGCCCAGTAACTTCCCATCTCCTTTGAACAACCACCTTCTATGTCCAAAGAAAAATATACTAAATACTAACAATCAGCCAATATAATTTCCATGACGGGGATCTTTAAGAACCTTTTTATTATTAGCAGCCAGGGAGAGTCACAATTTTGTCCAAATGAAACAGTTACAAATATAATTCTAGCCGTGAGGTTTTTTACATCTATCATTATAATAATTACAGCTCAGAAGAACCCCTATTATTGACTTATCCGAAATGTAATCGAACTTTCCGATTTTTAGCAAATAGTACAATTTATTTTTTTACGTTTTTTTATCCATTACGGCACCAGTGAAAAATGACCCATTATGAACATTCAAATTGAGCTAATTTTCAATGAATTTTTTAGTTGATTTAAATTACTTTTACTGTTTACACATTACATTGCACTAAAAACCCCAAAACGGTATAGCAAAACAGCACACTACATTAATTGGAGAAAAGTTGAGGTCGTATTGGTAGGCACAGAGTCTTTTAGAAATAATGTAGATACCGATGAAACTGACGGACGGAGGCGTTTATGATTTGATTGTTGTCGTGACGAATGGAATATAGTGACTGGTAATATTGGAGTAGAAAACCTTAGAATTATGAAGGGAAATATAAAGCTTAAAATGAAAATAAAGACTTGAATTGAATTTAGTGTTGTCAACGCACTTCTGCGTCTGCTACTCTCAAAGTTCTCCGAATTCGTCGCAGCAAACCGAATCTGCGTTTGAAAACATCAGGTCGTTCAGACTGAGGCACTCCCTCTCAGGTTTTTGAATCTTCGTCCGTCGCCAACTCGTCACTGAGTGACGACGGTGAGATGGGACTCTACTTGTTGTCCCTCAGCGCTTAGCAAAGCATCTCTCTGAGCCACACGACACGAGCTTCATTTCGTCTCGGCGTTCTTGCAGCGAAAGACAATCCTCTTAGACTCCAAAATACCGCTTGCTCTCTTCCTCGTCCGCCTCCGCAAATTATCACGCTAAGACTACACAAATCTCGCTGTGACTCTCTTCGTTTCAATACTCCGTGGCCAAAACACTTCTCCGTTGTCTTCTTCTGCTCCGTCACTCCTTCACCGTCTCCGCTCTCTCTTTTTGACTTCGTTCGTTCGCACTTTGACTACCACACTTCCTCCACCAACCAGCCAACCAACCCCGCATCACCCACCACTCACTTTACTACACAACAGTTGTATGTTGAATTGAATATTCAAATTATCATTGACAGTCGGAGACGGGGTTTAAAGGCCCGGGTTGTGGTATTTTCGTATCTTTCACCCGCCCCCTCTCATCTTTATTTTCAATTGTCAAATGTGATTTATAAAATGTTTTTCTTCTTTCCTTCTCTCCATACAGTCGCTCTCGATCTCCAAGACGTCGCTTCTCCAGAAGTGCTTCTCGCTCTCGAAGCCGCTCTCGTCCACGTCGTTCCAGCCGATCCGAGTCGCGGGAACGTCGTTAATTGTTTGTCACTGTGACAAATTCATTCCAGTTCGACGATTGACTCAATAGCCGTCATCTTCATTCCTCGAGTGGAGACCATCAACTGTCAGCTGATCCAAAAACTCAGAAAACATTTAATTTTAAAATAGAAAGTTGCAGTCAGTCGTCGTCTGTCCAGTCATCGGGTGTAAAAACAACATCCTTTTTCATCTATGACTTTCAGCATTTAACACGTTTTATAAACGAAAAGCTAAACACATTTTGTCTCATTTAGTTTTCAGTTTTCTTTACTGTAATATATACCTAGTAATATTATCACTTTAATTAAATGCTTAATCGTAAGTTCGTTGTATCATGTTTCATTGTTGAACACCTTTAATTATTGCTTGTGAATTTACACCTATTATAATGTGTTATTTTTTCAAAATTTTGATTGTACCGTTCTAGTTGGTGTTAGAATGCTTAATGTAGCACTGAGAATGCTATCATCTGACTATTATTTTTCTCTTTGTACCAAATACAATTTACCTTTCTTTTTTGCAATGTTCCTTTCGGTTTTTTATGACAAATATTATTATCAATGTGAAATGAATTAATTACCACCCATGATTAGTTTATTTATATAGGATTGAATTCAAAGTCTCTTCCACCAGTACCATTATATTGTATTTGTGCAATTATTACTGTTGAAATAAATTTCGTTTACTTGCAAACTGTATTATGTCAAAATACGCTGTTTTTTGAGTAGGTGACACTTAGCAAATGCAAATAGTTGATTACTCATACTCATGACTTCAAATAACATAATAATAATATGGAAGTGCTAGCAACTTGTGAATGGTAATATTCTGGCGGTGCTTAAGCACCCATAATCACCCCCTCTAGGTACGCATTTGAATAGGTTTAATAATAATAGTCTCTAAACATATCGTGTGGCAAAATATATAAACAGTAGAATGATGACAATGATGACATAAGAATATAGTTTGTTAATTGATGCAAAATGGGTGATAGCCGTTGGCCATTGAAGACACACAAGTATTAATTATAATTAATTCTCATGGTGGAAAATATTTATTTTTCCGAAATCGGGCATATGAATAAGACTACAAGACCTCTAGTTCATCTTTAATCAATTTTTATCTTTTCAGGCCATTTTTATTAGGATAATTGGTCAATGTAATGAATAATGAATAGTAACGAACGTAAAAATGTGCAAATTATTCAACAGGAGTTGGTTTTGGCTGTTCTGCTGCATGAGCTTTCCGATGATGTCTCAACTTTTGATTAGAGCTAGTAAATGTTTTTTCACAAAATGAACAGGTGTAAGGTCTCTGTCCATGATGACGTGTTCTTTGATGTTGCAGCAAATTGAACTTTGTGGTGTATACTTTGTCACAAATAGAACATTTAAAAGGCCTTTCTCCATTATGAACTAGTCCATGTTTCTTCAATGCTGTAGATGTAAGGAATGCCTTTCCACAAACTTTGCATACATATGGCTTATCTCCCGCATGTCTCCTTAGATGTACTCTGTATTCCGAATGATGAATAAACTTCTTGTCACAAATTGAACATTGAAAGGGAGTCTCTCTCGTGTGAATCCTTTCATGTCTTTTCAAATAGTATTCTGCAAGAAACGCCTTGTCACAATATGAACATTTGTATCGTTTATCTTCCTCGTGGGTTCGTTCGTGTCTGTTCAACCCTTTTCTGTCACTAAAGGTCTTCCCGCAAACTGTACATTGCAACAATTCCCCCGTGTGCAATCTTGTGTGGACTTTTAGAGAATAAGAAGTTTGAAACTGCTTTGGACACAATTCACATCTGAATGTTGCTCGTTGAGAATTGTTTGAGGAATGAGTTTGTAAATGTGACTTGAGACTTCTTTCATGTGTAAATGCTTTTGTGCAAATTGTACATTTGTAATTCCGCTCTCCCGTGTGGGTTATCTGATGATCTCTCAAATTCCTAGCAGATTTGAATATTTTGTCACAAGTAGAACATTTTATCTTCTGCGCTTTTTCAGGGTGACTTAGTTCCTGATGTTGCCGGAGTTCGGGTTTGGTTTTGAAATGCTCAATGCAAAACTCACACTGATTTCTAACTTTCCCTCTTGGACGACGCGATTTTGACTTCGTTTTTGAACTGCTGGCTTTTTCTTTTGCATCCCAATCTTCATCACTGTCTGACGAATCATTTTCCACGTCACTGCTTTTGTGATTTATCCTAGTTGGTTTATATTTCTTTCGTCTGGTTATTCTAGTGCTTAAGCAGACCTCATCGTCACTGATTTGTAGTTCTGAAAAATGGAATAAATATACATCGATTTACAATTTAGTTTTCATCTTGCAGTTAAGCGCTTATCTATGGAACTTTTTTATTGTTGTAATTTGTTAAAAATGGCTAAAATATTTCATGTAAACGAAACTATAAAATGTTAATAAATGAATTTGATTAAAAACAAGTCAAAAAATGAAGCAGGATGAGTACTACTTAGGGTAGTCCACACGCTCACACGACGTGAATTTATACGCTATTCAAGTAAAAAAATATGCAAAAATTATCCACATTAACTATTGAAGTATCAACAATCTCAAAGCTGGAATTGGAATGTTAGTAGGAAAAAGAATATTTACTATCAAGTCGAATTTTCGGCATCCGCACTGACTTCATTAATTCCAACTTTTCAGTCCCAGAGTCCATATTCTTGGACCCCACGGTTTTCTTGCGATTTATTACATCGTCCTTCTTTGATTGTAAACTGGGGTTAGCCTCTTCGTCCGAAAAATCGGTTTCCACCATTTGCGAATCATTCATCGGTGAGAAATCACACGCTGTTTCTTCACATTCCACTTTCATCAAGTCTACCTCCACCTCTTCAGAAATATTTTGAGTACTTTCTTCATGTGAATTTTCAGTGCTGTTACTAATATCGTAAAAGTTTTGATTCGGTTTACATCGAGCTCGGCTTTTTGAATCAATTGATAAAATTCTATGCTTGGGAAGACCGGACACATTGATTTGTATCGTATCTTCATTTATATTTTGATAGGATTGTTCACAGTCGACTGAATCAACCGATTGACCTTTACGATGGAAAATGGCCACAGAAAACAGAACAGTGAGATCTGAAATTTTCTTTTTCAGCACTTTCATTTGTTTTGTGGACTGTGACAGTTCCGAAGCAAACTCATAACAGTTTTGACACATCTGCAGCAGTGCATCGTTCTGGTTCCGAGAAAGAACATTTTCTTTTACTGATTCGGTGATTATTGCTGCGTGTAAATAATTCAAACAAGTTGTTAATAACTGTTGGGATTTATCAGCTTGCACCAGGATGTGTTTTGCAATTTCACTGCCACAAAGCAGACAAAGTTTGTGCTTCTCGGAAGGCATTTTTGATCACGAAAATCTGAAATCGGGGAAAAATAAATACATCGTTAATTTGCTATGCATTGACGGATGTGCTAATATTCTTAGAAGATAGTTGTTTGTTTACAATTTTGCATGCTTTGCTTATAATCCACACAAATAAATCGAAATTAGTGGTTTATTCTTATTACGTATTCATTATTATTAGCAATACAAAATCAATAGAAAATTAAAAACATAAACGGAACCTTTTTGTGTCTGATGTGTTAGGTGAAAATATATTTAACAGAGTTGAAATTGATGACTTATGAACGACGTTATATTGTAGACATAATATGTCTTGTGACACCGATCCGAGGTTCGTATCCGTCTATTTTTTGTCATTTGCTCACGGACAGCGGAGTGGATAAGCGCCTTCAATCTGTTGGACAACAAAACGGTACAATAAACAATAAAATCTTGATGATAAAAATAATTAAATATGTTGTAATTATCCATGTTAATTTTATGGCTGAAAGAACTTAATTGTGACTAAATAATTATTGTTTCACCTAAAATGAACGTTAATCAGTTACCTTTCTCCGCTCACTCAGCTGTGTGATTTTTTGTGTACACTGCGTGGTATGTAATATTTTTCGCTTCTATAGAATTTAAGAAATTCCTTTCGCGCGCTCGATATGGTGAATCAACGGCTCACTGGGCTCTCTCAAAACACCCGACCGACCAATTTGCTCCGAGTACACCCGACATCGCGCTTCCAAACAATAATGTAACAAAATACTTGTTCTTTGCTGTTTATTTTCATAATTCAATGAATATTTGTCATGAAATCCAGATTTTTGAGTCGCAGTTTTCCCAATCAAACAGGGTATAATTAGCCTTTAATTTAATTATGAAGATAAATAGCAATACAACAATTGTTGCACCTAATCAATTCTTTGTTTCGAGGTGAATCGATTGGTACCAATTAGAGGTGACAACGAACCCAATTTTTCAGGCTCGGCTAGAAACTCGATTTAATACTATTTTATGCTTCGCTCGAACTCGGCTCGAACTCGTTCCGAAGTTTTGCCTGCTCGAAGTTTTACCGGCTCGAAGTCGGCTCGAAAATAATTTATTTCGGATTTTGCATATTCCATTACAAAAATGCCTCTTGCACTCTTGCCATCTCACTTTACAATAGAATAAAGTAATAAAATGTTACAATTTGTAACAAATGTAATGGAAGTAACTCCATCAGCCAAATTAAAACATCTAAACTGGTTTTTTAACATGTTTTATTATTTTATTTTTGATCCATTCCTACCACTACTATCGTTCCAGACTTTTCACTGAACTACCAACCTATTCCAAATTCCAGTCCGACTTGCACTACAAACCCGATCCATTCCCACCATTACTTTTGTGTACAGACAGACGGCCAGACGGACATTTCCATAAAGTACATGACGGTACTCAGGCGCGTAACTAGGATTGCCACTTGGGGGGGGGGTGCCCNTATTAAGTATCGTAAGATACGGGCACCGGGCACCCTGGGACCCCCCCCCCCCTAGATACGCCCTTGACGGTACTTAATAATATTATTATGTGTTATACATGCCATGCATAATATTAAGGACGGTACAACGTCCGCTCAAAATCTGCCCGAAGTCTGCCGGCTCGATAAAATTGACCGTATACTGGTGCTCCGCTCGAAAATTGTTTCAAAAATCCTTCTCGAACTCGGCTGATTATCGAGCCGTCTCGATCCTGCTCGACTCATTGCCACCTCTAGTACTAAAGTCATATTTTTAACCATCATAGTCAATGAGCTATTCTCCCGCCTCCAAATCTGGCAAAACGTTAACATTGTCACCATAAAAGCATTTCTACAAGCTCTGGTTCTATATTATCAGTCAGTCAGTATAATGGGGTTCTGTGCAACTGCACATAACCCCTTTTTTCGGTGTTTTGTACTCCCCTCATCGAACAAAAAATCCTACACAGGGCAAGCTTTTCATGGCTTCTCTTTGGTACTCCCTTGAGTCCATCCCTCCTAGGGTAAGTTTTATCGGGTAACTAATTCTCAATATTTATAAAACTGGTTTCAATTCATAATGCCACTATAATTGTAAATTTACTATATAATAAATATTACCTTATAATTTTATAGTATTCAACTAAAGTAACGCTTACTGAAAAATCATTGGTTTTGCTTACTGACACATTAATTATTAATTCACGTTGTCACGGAACTAAAGCCAAACATTAAACATTACTGAAATAATTTTTCGTACCGTCATTTGCATTTTTCTTACTGATGATTAAATAGGGTTTAAATAAAATTTTGTACAATTAAATAAAGTTAAAATATTAAAACTTTGCAAAAGCAAAATTCGATGCAGCATGAATTTTCATTTAGCAATAAGATTGAAGCTAATATCTAGATGAGAATAAGATACTAAATTTAATGCAAAATAGTATCCTACTTAGCACATGATTCGAACTAAAAGTATCTTGCATCTTTTATCTTGCGAGTTTTTTATCTGAAAGAGCTTCTTATAACTTGTATCTTAAGTAGACTCCGAGATTGCGTTTCATAGATAACTAAAATTATCCTTCCTACGAAGCATTTTCTATCTTGTATCATTGAAAAAATTGTCTTGCCCAGCTGTGCATACATCAATTAAACCATACTTTATACAAGGAATATGTAGCTTGTTTTCATTAGATATATCCACTAATCCAATGCAAGTCTTTAAAAACATTTTACCCCAAATTTTCTTACTTTATATAGTACACCTAAATTTATACCTAATTGACATCCTGAATAATACAAATATTTAATATTGCATAGCACCAGGGGAATATAACTGCTAAAAGGAAGCACATCCGTTCTGCCCAATCATATTATGTGTATTCCTATAGCCGCAACATAAACAACACATGGAATACGCAATACGGGAACAAATGCATGTATATTTAATTTGGACAATACTCAAATACTGATAGTGGTTACTGATGCGTTTCCAACATCACCAAATACATGATGAATGGAATACATTATACAAAGACAGTGCAGGGCAGCAGCCAGCAAATACATAAATACTAAATACCCATACATCCTGTGTATTGTAATACATGATGATAGAGAATAGGTATATATAGTGTTGTTAGAATACTGACTGCAACTGAAGCGTTGCTAGGTTCATATACCATTTCATATTTGCATTTCATTGTTACTTTGTTAGGCGACTTCCTTTCTATTTGACACACCTATGCATTATGCATGTATATTATATAACATTGCTACGGATTGTGAGTAAAATAGAGCTGAGCCAGCAGAGCTCTGTCGTCTCTCGACACGACCTCGACGACCTGTTCGATTATTGGATTTAAGTATTATACTAATTTACTTATTTTTAAATAGTACACTGTTTAAAGTACTTCATATTTAAAATGGACTTCAGCATAATTTTGTAACCTGTTGTTACGGTGAAATTTACCAACCTGCACTGTGTGGCCGATTTCCAATTTTAGCGGCGTAATTAATTTGGCAGTGATGTCGTTGCAAATACTTTTTTGACAATGGCTTTAT
>JABASD010005729.1:0-11718 GCA_019776165.1 Pogonognathellus flavescens
GTTGTAAGTTACTCTTTACTTCCAACTTTACGTAAATGAATGATTTCGAACCAGACTTTTTGCATTTATGACACGATGCACGAGAAAGTCCAAATGGTATTTGTAATTTGTGACGAATTTTAACGTTAATTACTACAGATCACCTTCACATTACTTATAATAAACTAAAAATCATAATTTCAATTTTTTGAGTAGGCAGATCGACATAGGTGTACTATGTACTAAAATATGTCAATATGTCAATATAAAAGCTTTAATAATATCAGAATGATTCTGATCTGCATTTTACAGTTGTCTATATTAGGTACTATATATATTTTCATTAATATAGTCCAGTTTACAGAAGCCTAACATGGACAGTACATTCCTCTAAAATTAATTTTAAACAATATTTTTATATTAATAAATTATTACATGACATTACAAACCCGATTACTTCCGTGTAGAACACAAAATACAACTCAATGTCACATTTTGTTCGAACCTTTGCGTTGAAACATTTTAACTGTCAATTGAAACTGGATGACACAAATAAATGCATTGTTCAATTGTACATTTATGGGTTGTATATAAAAATCAGTTATTGCAACAATGGCTAGTGGAGTAGAGCTTGTTTGTGGCTTGAGTGAATATTAACTGTGGTGGTGGTTTGTTTTACAAACAAACAGTCATTGACACTGTGAGCTCAAATATAAAATAACAATTTTGTCAAAATTAGAATTGGATTTTTAAGCAAGTAGTGTCCTAAATCAAGTGGTTGGAAGGAAATAAGAAAGAAAATAAAAATTAATTAATCCGGTTATAGTTGGGTTCATTGAAATGTCCAAACAAATGTTTTCGTTGAGACAAGAAATAACCATTTTCAGTTTTACCTAGAATAATAAAAATAAATGACTAGAATTGTGGTTGAATTTCAAGTTTGTAAACGTAATATTACGAGTTAACATTATATTCTTAATTTCGAAGAATTGACCATGTTACCTGCTCTTTCGAATAAAATAATTGCTGTGTTAACATATGCCTGGATATTATTACTATCATTGGATACATCAGAACAATCAGAAGTGCACACTTCGGATATACTTTCGGTTAGAAATCATTTGTACTAGTTTTATTAATTTAATTCGAGTGATTTTTGGTCAAAGACTGGAGAGAAATAATTAACGTCGGTTCATTTCACTTTTTCAGTCATTTTGTTTTTACATTTAATTACAATATCGTAATTTCGTTAGTAGGTAATAGGTAAGGAGGTTACAAATATTTGTATCGGCAAATAATTTTTTATCAACTCACAATTGACTTGCGACTTTCTATTTGAATTTTTACAAACTCTCTTTAGAGTTTGACATTTTTCCGCGTTTATTCAGCACAAAATATTGTCCCAAAATAAAATGTATTCGCAATGCGAAATCTCAATGAAAATGAATACAACATTGTGTAGTACAGAGTTTTAATAATAGGGAAAAATTACAATTTTACGATTTTATCGTCAATGTAATCAATGCCTGTTTATATTCTACTAGACTATAAATATTGTTTCGTTTAATTTAAATGAAAATTGAATATCGTGGTGCATCAATATCACTTGCTTTAAGAAGTAATATTAAGAAGGACACGCTTTAATGTAATGCGAACCTTTGTTCGTCATTACTTTGATTATGGATTCTCCAGTTTTGATGTAATAAGTTTATAACTTCGATGAAAATTCAGAAATTCAAAAACTAAAAATAAGATTGATTTATATTAAAGAAATTTCTAAAATTAAAATCCCAATAGAAATGTTTCCGTGCATTGAAACTTCGTCTCATAACTCTAAAATATATTATTACCAATCCAAATATAGACTTAGATTGAAAAGATTGAAGGAAATTTTGAAAAAAAATAATCAAAAAATTAATTTAATGGGTCACAAGTGAACTTAGTCAGTTAAATCAACCTCTTTTGTAACTTGTTTATTGAAATTAATTTTCGGAATTTTGGTATCGAAATTGTCTGCACCCAAAACTAGGCCACAGCAGGCCCGCAAACAGGATTGAAAGTTGGGGGTTCTAAGCGGGTCACACGGCCATTTTAAGGTTACAAATGCTCATATTCAAGCGTAGCGCGAAGAATTAGAGCAAAATTAAGGCTAAGATGAACCGAAAATACATTTTAGTAAACAATTTGACATGTTTTGTTATTTTGGAGCCAAAGTGAATAATTTTGACTTGTTTTTTGAAAATTCCAATAATATCTAGTGTATAATAACATAATCTGGGGTGCTTTAGCACCCATAGCACCCCCTGACTACGGGCCGGCTCAAAACATTACTCAATTTATTATTATTGTAAGTATTTTATTGCAAAATACATTTTTCAGATTGATAGACTCAGGCGAGATTCCGTGGACAGCGTTGATGGAGCAAAAATCATTGAGACAATTGAGCAACTGGCCAATGAGCTTTCATTGGATCGTTTTCTTGAGGGTCAGTTGGTAACTCAGACTTTTGACAAGAGTAAATCAATTACGACTTACACGTCTGTAGCACATCCCGCCGTATCGTTCAAAAGACATTCTATTGACATCAACCAAGACACCATTGTCCTGTCAGAGAATGAAGATCACATTTCCAAGATTTCCAGGGCACAACTAAAAAGAGTTTATATTATCCTCAAGAAAAACCCGAGTGCGAAAAAATTAACGAATTCCCTGTACTTTATTTTTTACGCTTATATAAGGTATTACTTAAATTTATCACAATTTAGTATAAAACTATTTAATAATAATATATAAAAAAATAACTTACACATTTTGAATTACAAAATTTCCTATTTTGTTACAAATTTCGTATCAATCCACCAAGAATAATATCGTTTTTACCAAAATTAAAATTCCTATTGTGTTTTATAATAGAAACGCATACAGTGAGGAAATTGGGAATGACATAATTGAAATCGGAAATGGAAAATATGTAGTGGAATTCGACTCGTGGGATAATCGGGCCTCACACACGAAAACCAAATTATTGGGTTGGCTGACATGTGCGAATTCCATTTTCTTTTCATGTACTTTAAACCACACTGCAATTTCCACGCTGACTCCGAAAACCGAAAATAAAACCAAAGTCGTCAAAGAAGAAATGAGAATGAAGCCCCAACTTTTTACACAAATTCATCCTGGATCAGAGGATTTTGATGATAGTGCATTTTATCCATTCTTTGTCGATCTTGATGAATTTTCATTTGTGGAATCTGCGGTTCCTAGTGGTTTACAAAAAGGGCGCTCACTTTCAATCTCATCGTCGATCGGGAATAAAGATTTGGGAACTATGAAGAATGCAGAAATTTCAAATGGAACAACTTCTAACATTACTGTTACGTTTGGCACATTTTTTGAAGGATTTCAAGGAGCAGTTGGAGTTTTCATCCCGCAGCACAAAGGATTGACTTCCATGTTTGTGCCGGACAATGACGACACTGAGAATATGCCTTTGATTCACGGACTTTTGTATGCAGCTGCAGATACTTACAATCCACTTACATTTATCCCAGACAAAATGTCAATGGTTAAGGAAATAAAACATCTCAAAGGTAACAAAAATATTCTGTGGTAAGTGTAATTGGGGAAAAAATCAATACTAGGTGTAGAATATATTGTAAAATTATTATTGACGACAATGTATATTATTTTCGATTTCTTTTGCCTATTAACATTTTCCTCTTTGCTGGCGGGACAATGTTAAGCCGCAATATATGGAGCAATAATGAATTGTTGACAAAGAATTGTGATTTAATTTAATGTAAACTGACAAAATATTTTAATTGCCCAGCACAGTGACCAAAATTTATTTTAAATTTGCATATAAAAAATGCAAAAAAGGTCAAATAAAATATTTCGTTACATTTATTAAGGTACAATGGTTCCCGACAAAATGATGGACGAAGGAATTGACGGAGGTATTCATGGGACGCTGACGGCGAGACCAAACGGAGCTATTTTTATTTCAGACATTCTTCCAATTAACTTTGAGTTGGATCCCTCAAATGCAGATCCTGCGAAAGTTTATTACCCCGTAAATTTAATGAAAAAGGTTGTAAACCAACAAACAGGAGGAGGAATGACAGAAAGCAATAAAACAAACGAACGAGAGACGGCTGTGTCGTTTGCCACAGAGAAGAAAGAAAACTATGGTGTGTTGTATGAAGGCAATACTCCAATTTTTATACCGAATGGAAATGCCATGGCCGGGTTTTTGATTGTCGAAGAAAATTCAAGCGTGGAAGCAATACATGGTACATTCTACCCAACAGTAAATCAAAATGGTGATTCATTTTTCGATCCAGATAACACAAATTCTAACAATATGACGTTATTAAGCAATCACACTGCAAAATTTGTGCCTGACTTGACTATCAAACAACAGAACGGAACAAAACACACCAAAATAGGAATTAAAGGTATATATATCCATCAAAATGACTCTACTGGAAGAAATGGGACTTTCAAACCAGACATTCCTGGTAAGGAGTGGTTCTTTGATCCAAGCAACCCTGCAGAGGGTGTATGGTCACCTAATTTGGAAACCGTAACAGGAAACAAAAACATAACTTCAGATAGTGCCCCCACAAACGAATCGATACCTGAACTAATCAACCAACCCGGGTAATTTTTCTTAAAAATTCTTTTTTATCTGCAGAGGTAATATATGTTTGAATATTACAATATTTCTATAATTTTTGTGAATAGTATTAAACTGTTAAACAGAAATTGTATTTAGTTAGTTGGATTAATCTTAAAACATTTTTCATTAAAAAAGTACTTGTAATGAATATTTGTTAAAAAATAACTATAGGGTGGAAAATACAACCTCCCAAGTCAATTTCATCGAAGGAAATTATTACTCTGGATCTCTACCTAAGTATGGGATATTCATACCAGAAAATGAAGGTGTTCCAGGTTAGAATATTGACGATAATTTATAATACTGCCCCAATTTTCTGCTTTCAGTTTAAATCATCTTGATTTTATTTCTCACGTGGTAGATTTTATTTATATTTTATAATAATTATATAAAATATAATGCATCACATATAATTATAATTATTTTTATTTATAATGAATATGTATAGTAATAATTATGTTTTTTTCAGGCATGATAATTCCAGTAAGCGCTGGTTATTCAACTGTGAAGGGAATATTCTATTCGGGAAAGCCTAGCAAACCAGCGTATTTTTACCCGGAGGATTTAAAACATTCAATTACTAACACAACGAGCTTGCCTGTTCAATTTACCGCGGAAGGAATAACTCACCCTGCTCAGACAATTATCGGCATTTGCACTTCAACCACTAACCTAACAGAGTTGACATTCTGGCCAAGCACACCCAGCAAAGCTTATTTGTACGATACGGAAAACCCTGAAAATTCTTTAGTCTGGACTCCATACATCCCAGGAATGACAGAAACAACCACGGAGCGATACAACTCCCTACAAACAAAACAATTATCCAGTCATGAAGAAACGGTGGAAGACAATTCTCTTTACGGACACTTATTTGAGGAACCTGGCGGAGAAGAAGGAATTTTTCTACCTTTTGATAAATCAATTATTGGAACTATTGTATTTTCCAACCGAAAATATCCAAAATTACCTGGGAAAATGATAGTGAGTAAAAATGGGAAGCCTCCCGCATATGTGGCAGATGATTTGTCCTTAGCCTCAACTTTGATCAACATTCGTGGAATTTTCCTGCCAGATGGACTGCCCAGAATTTACGGAGGAATTCGCGGGTATTTTACTGGCGGAAACCCGTCAGGAACATTTAGAACGGATATCGTAGGGAAATTTCATGTTTATTCCGCAGAAAAGGACGAGGATGCGGGTATTTGGAAACCTTTGGTTACCGCTGAAGATGAAGAAGGCGGAAGTCTCACATCGATGCCTAAAAACGGACCCACAGCTGCAACAGCCATGCTACATTCTTTTGTGTTAGGAACTTATTTTCAAGCAAACCAATCAGGCGTTTCACCAATTTTCGTTCCAAGAAATGGAAAATCCGGGTTTCTCCAGGTATTAAAATCGTCTACATATAAAGTGCATGGAATGTTGTATGCGGATCCAACGCCAAAGTTTGTTTCTGATGATGGCATCATTAAAATCAGCAATAATACTGCGGTACAATTTTCGCCCGACTTGAAAAGAGGAGAACCATCGATTTCAATTACTGGGAAATTCATTTCAGAAAATGCAGCCAGACCAGCAGTATTTATCCCTTCAACAACCAATGTACATTGTTGGAGTAATTTTCATATGTCTAATTTGCCCACTAGAATTTACAATTACACATATTCAAACAAAAAGTGGAAAAATACTATCTCCCAAACAACGAAAGGCTTTCTCAAAAATGGTATAGCTGTAGGAGGAGGCTACAAAGGCTATGAAACGCAAGGTTAGTGTTTTTAACACTCAAAGTTAAATATTAATAAATCTAATGATACTCTTAAGACTTTTCCAACCTCGGAGGTTATTTTGTAAATTCATTTTTCTGTTAATAAAACTATTATACGACTATTAATAATTGTAATATAATATATATTTGTAACGTTATTTCTAAATCAAACGAGGAATTTTTATATTAATTATAAAATCTTTTAGATAGTAGATTTTTTCAATATTTTTAATTCATTTAAATTTACAGGTCTTGGCTACGACGGACTTGTAGAAGCGAACAACCCAATATTCAAGGAATTTCTGGAGTTGCGGACTTCATTGTTAGGTCGGGAAAAGGGGAAATATTTGGAGATCCCTATGAACATTATACTACAGGTGGAAGTTAATGATCCGGGGTCAAATTTTAATTTTAAATCAATTGATCGACTCCTGGAAGTGATTAACAGTTCTGAGTACCGTTTATGGTTGACGGATAATTACATGATTACCAAAACTCAGATCAAGACTGATGATATTAACCAAACAATAGAAATCGGAGTTCCTGTGTCAGCAAAAAGCTATTTGAAAATTAAATCTAACCAGAAGAAGAGAAAATTTAATGTCATCATTGGCTCGCAAGCTAAAGCTTCATCTTCCGCGGATGGTACTTCAAGCAGCAATGTAGCAAGAGGAGGTGTCACCACTTCAGTCGGGAATTGCAAACCGAAAGTCACGGCTGCCAATGCAGTGGCAAAAGCTTCTAATGGAAGTTCAGCAGTTGCACAGGCTGCTGCAAAAAATGGCGGCGTTGCAAACGCATTGTCAACGGCCCACAACGGATCTGAGGCAAATTCTACAGCAAAGGTTGAAAATGGAGGAACTTCTAACAGCAAAGCTTCGGCTGCAGGAGGTGGAAAAGCTTCATCGTCAGCAAATAACGTCGGCAGTGGACAGGCAAATGCAGTGGCCAATTCTTTAACGTCAGGGAAACAAATTGAGGCCGTGGCAAGTGCCAGCGGTAAAAAGAAAGAAGAAAACTCGCCTGGTCAGTAAAGAAAACTAAAACAAAAATATTTTCAATCCATATTTTTAAAAATGTTAAAAAATACAAATAAAATATTATTTATCATTAAGAACTTTTCAATTTCCAATTAATTTAATGATTATTTAAAAAATTTATTCAACTTGTTAATTTATTCGGTTATTTTCGATTGATAACTATTTTATTAAGTTATAAAAAATAGTTCATTTATTTATTTTAAACTGTCAACTCTCAATCGCTATATATTTTTAAATTCCCATTCAATTTTATATTTTGTTTGATTTATTTTATTATATACCTTGTATTCACACTTCAAATTATTTTGACTTTTAAAAAAGCAAGTAGTCTATCTTGATAATTTTAAAAAAGATGATTTATTAAAATATTCGTTTAAAGACAGAATAAACATTAATTTAAAGGATTTGTAATGGTTGTTTGATAATTGAGATGGATTTAGGAGGGGACTCTTGTCATGAAGAGAGCTTTGTGGACGAAATTGTTGTGGAATCATCCGCCGTTGCGACTGCGATAGCAGAAGATGGTAAAGTGACCGGAAGTTCATCTGCAAATACTCAGGTTCGAGTTGATCTGGCTGGCCTTGTTGCTAAATTAATGACCAAAGAAGACGAGGACGATGATACGGACACAATTGATATTCATATTAATGCAATGTCTCAGTCTCAAAGTGGAAGACTCTTAGGACCTGCGAAACCAAAAGCCACAGGTAGAAAAACAAAATATTCCTCAACTATTGCTTTTACCCGTTAGTAATAACCGTAGGTTAAGTATGCAATTTTTCTCAAAGGAAAAAAGCCCGCTGGTAAGAAAAATACGAAACCAGGATGGAAAACCGAATTTCGTGACATCGTACCCGGAGTAACATTTCTCAGTGATGAAGATATTTTCTACGGACTAGGAAATTGTCCTTACGTAAAGAGTATTTATCCTCAACTTTTGAAAGCGGAGAAACCGGAAGATATAATTGACTTTTACATGACAGTTCTAAGAACAGGTTGTGCCAGCAAGGAAAAAGTGCACATTCTGATGCTTGTGGTAGACTCCCTTCTGGAATTCGATGAAAAAACTCTTGTGATTCCTCTGAGTCATCCTTACATGTAAACTAAAAATATTTTTAACATTTTAATTCTTTAAAAATAAAACAAACAGACTAAGCAACATAATTTATGGTCAGATCCCACTCATTAAAGTTTCTCCTCATATTTTCAAGTTTCAAAGTTGTATTTTGGGCTCCGCCCCGTAATTTTGCTTTGTAATTACACTTTAATGCGACTTTAATTACATGGTTAGCTTTTATAATTTTTTTATTTAATTTCAGAAAGGAATCAAAGCTTACAATTGGTGAGATGGCGAGTTTTTCTCGTGCGTATGAAATTTCTATGTTTACGAAAACATTTATTTGGTTCGGGGAACACATGTTTTCGAATATCACACGTCCTCATTCTCCCGACGGGTCTAAGATTTCTAAAAGCGTTTTGTTTTTAACGGAATACACATTGGTATCTTTGGAGGAAAGAATCAAGTCATTTCCACTGCATTTTATCCGACTAACCAGAAATAATGTAATGACTTTGCGAACCGTGCTAACCAAGTTGAACATTGACCGAAAACGTTTGGAGCCTTGTGAAGAGTGTCATTTGGACAAAGAAGCAAATTACAATGACAGAATTCAAATTGTGTCCCTTATTCAATTCATTTTTCATGGACTCACGCCCATTTCACGGGGCGCTACAGATGCGTCCACAGCTTTTAATTCTTTTTATATTAAAAACAAAGCGGCTATTAGGGAAAGAGTGGAAGTGGATTACTTTTGATAGTAATTTATACTGATTATAAATTTTTAAAACCATTAATAGGCAGTTTTAAATTTTTCATCTTGTCAAATGATAGTACTTCGTAATATTATGAGTTTTCGTTGTCAACCTAGTTTTACAAATGTAATTCTTTGACATAAAATATTTATATTGTTTTTCTCCCTTCATATTATGGATTATGTCTAATGTCTTCCTGTAAATAATTTCTAAGACAGCATGAAAGTTCACGTATCATCCTTATATTTAAAAGTATTAAGAAACATTTGTACTATTTAAATATCAATATTATTAGACTTTTTCTACCCTACTGGTTAACATAAATAAGAACTAAGAAGAATGGCCATGTACGTAATAATTCATTTAATTATCATTATAACATATACATTACAGATAATAATGAAATTCATTAATTTAAAACAAAGTCGATTGGAAGTCATTAATTAATTCACTCATCAGCAATCATTCTCGCGTGAAACGCTTCACACTTTTGGGACGTGTTGGAAAGTAAATGTAGTTCAAATCAATTCATTATTTTGTCCATAGGTTTTTAAAGTTTTAAAAATTCCGAACGAAACCAGTACCAATAATATATTTCCCTGTAACAATCAAGAAAACAATTATCTCATTATTGTCAATGTAAAATAAAATATTTATGACGTATCATGCATTCTTAATGTCTAATTCTATTATCACCTGCATTGGAAAAAGTTAGGTTAAGTTGGTCCTATAATTTTCCGAGGTGACCTTTATGATACTTTTGTTGATGTATCGTCAATCTAGATTCGTCATTGAACGATAGAACGCAAAAGGAGCATTTGAAATCTCTCGTGTGAATTTTTTCATGGATTTTCAAATGGGTTGAATAAATAAAAGTCTTCTCGCAAAAGGAACACTGAAAAGGTCGCTCTCCAGTATGAGCTCTCTCATGAATTTTTAACAGATATCTGAACTTGTACGTCCTGTTGCAAAATGAACATTCGTAAGGTCGTTCTCCAGTATGAATTCTTCGGTGTATCTTCAATTCGGATTGGCTGCTACATTTCTTATCGCAAACTGGGCATTGGCCTCTCCTCCTTTCATTTTCATTCTTCATTGTGTCATGTGCGGCTTCATGAGCTTCCAAACTTTTTGAATCGGGAAAAGACAGACTGCAACTTGAACAGCTGAAGTGATTGTGTTGAATTTTTTCGTGCGATTTCAAAAGGCTGGGTAATCGGAATTCCAAGGAGCAAAAGAAACATTTGTATGGTCGTTCTCCGTTATGAATGTTTTGGTGCAATGTGAAACTATTCGAATCGATAAAAGACATTTTGCAAATTGAGCAATGATGAGGCCGTCCTCCAGATTCTCCAGACAAATGAATTTCTTCATGGACAGACAAATCATTCAACGTTGGAAAGACCTTGTTACACAATGAACAGTTGAATGAAGAATCATCTTCTGCAATATTTTTCGGGGGGTTGTCATTATCGTTGTCGTCGTTGTCATTTGAAGTTGCGTCGTAATTGCATCTGTTGTCCTCTCCAGGATTGTCACCTTTCTCATTAGCTAAAACGGTAAATACAGTCAACAATCAACGTTTATTTTATTTTACTGTTGTAGTTCTAGTAGTCAGTAGTTCAAGCTGTGTGCTGTTTACTGTTTGTTTAAATAACGTTTTTACAAATTCAAAATATACTTACCTAAGTGTAACACTTCTCCGGAAAGTTGATCCTTTACCACAGCTTCACCTTGGAATACTTTTGAGTCATCTCCCGAAATTGATGATACTAATTGATTTGATAAATCCATTATTTTCGTCGAATTGTCACGGAAGTTTGATGTTTTAGCCTACCTGTAGTGTCTAGAGTAGAGCCTGAGTCTGACTAATCTCTACCAACAACCAATCTCTCTTCTATGTATCGTACAGTGACAATCGATCCTGTCTACTGAAAAATGTTTTTGGAAAAATGCCGCATTTATATTTTTCTGAAAAAGGTTGGGTCAACACTTTATTGCTTCCTTCTCTTAAGGTGTCAGTGTGCAGTTCACTCTCCGGAAGTTCCTATTAAAGTAAAAATCAAACTAATTTCCTGTTGTTGTTGTGAATGTTGTGAGATATTTTGCAGCAAAGCGCGGCGGAAGTTCGTCGCAGTAAATAAACACCACAAACAATAACGGTACTTGCGCGTCGTAGTATATCACTTTGGAAGAATTCTCCCTAACCGATGTACTCTAGATTTGAGACTTCCGCGTATTTGAATTAACAATAAACCATTGCAAAACGGCTATAATAAAGTAGCGCAAGAAAAAGGTCAGAGGTCACGAAAGAGTTGACCGGTTGATTCCATTTGCAAACTTGACCTTCGCTGGGACCCAGAGATCATGTATGAGAAGTTTGAACGATTTCTGTTAATCTGTTGGTGAGTTTTCGTGGTCACAGACAGTAGTAACTC
>JABASD010005730.1:0-11717 GCA_019776165.1 Pogonognathellus flavescens
ATTTTATAAAAATTTGAAAGAAATCGGCCGAAAACTGTGGCCTGTAGGCGGAGACGCAGAATACATAGGACGGGTATGGACCGGAACGGGGCATTGTGCGACTATAAGCCCAGCCTTAAACTGCAAGAATAACTACAAGTCCTAGAAACTAGAAATAACATGCGATAAATTTTTTACAGTGCCTACAGATACTACACATTGGCTACTGACACTGAAATTCCAATTTCTTAGAAAAGTTTCTCTTTATGTTTTATTCGAGTAGAAATGATGCAGAAATATTAATATTAAAATTAATTTAATTAATTAAAATTAGAAATATTAGTAGCGAAATTGAAAGTAAAAAACGCCTGAGTTTGAGTATCGAGAGAGTAAATCTCATTTATTTGAAATCACGGACACAATATTTTGTGCTGGTGATTTCAAATAAATGAGATTTACTTAGTATTAAATCTAACGAAATAAACTCACATGAAACTAATTGCAAGTTTTATTGTAAATGATTAATTTTACAGTTTTAGTTGTTAACAATTATAACTTATAACGCTTCGTCAGCGAATGTATCACATTTTTTATATAAGTTTACATTGACATTTATTAATGTTGTCCAGAGTATAGAGCAAGCCCATATTTAATATAGGAGTTCAATTTTGATTCAAGGTCGTATATAAGCAAGGCAGAGCAAAGTGGTATATAGGGGACCCACGAACCTAGAAACGCAATTCTGCTTCAGCCTGTGAGAGCGTGCAAATTGTAGTCAATTCAATGTTTGTGTATGGAATGATGCTTGTTGTTCCACTCAAACCAAGTAAAATCACTTTCGTAATTATTATTTCTTCAATACACTCCAATTTAAAAATTAGATACGTATTTTAACATATAAAAAGCGTCTATTGAACTAGTTCTGTTGAGAAAAAAAGGAAAATTTTTAATCGCCCACAAATCGAATAAAAAAGTAAAAGGTCGATTTCACTACAAAAACTGCTGCAAAATATATTGCTCGCACATATTATTATCGTAAGTATTATACTAAGTATCGCGTAATGCTAAAAATCTGGGTACAATTCAGGCTTAAATCGTGCCAAAATGCGCTAAATTATTGGCAAAATTGGTGTGCAGTGCAGCTTGAACATTTTGGAGATTTTTTGGTATTTGAAGAAAAAGTTTGTACATTTTTCCGATTTACTAAAGAAGGGGGTTTTGATCTATTGGTATGGCTTAATCGCTTTGCTGAAAATTCCAAAAATAGCTTTTGGTAAAAATGGCAAAAATAGTATTTTGGACGATTTAGTAGGGGGTAGGGTTCTGGTTCCCTGTGAATACGTTCTTGCTCCAGAGAACATTAAATTTAACAACTTACTAAGGTACTTTCATCCTACCATTCCAATCATACATGCAGTCTTCTCCAGTCAATTTCCCATTTACATACTGGAGAAACGGGTTTTAGATCGACACCTACCTACAATGATCGCCATTGTTTCTATTCACATACCTAATGCCTATTCTTGTTCCAACAACCCTATATTTACTCACTGGGCGTCCTGAAACTGAAAGTACTTATTGCTAGTAATTTCTGTATTAGAATTTTTTCTCCTCTCCTTTGTACTACTGTTGTATAGTTGTACCTACCAGTAGTAGTATAGTAAGTATCATATAGCATCAGATTTTATTCCAAACATTTTGTTTTATTTGGTTGTAGTGAATGGACGAGTACGCACTAAAATTAATTTAGGTTGCTAAAATGGTGGTCGACCCCGGCAGACTTTCTCTGATTCTTCGGTTGAAAGGCACAGTTGTTCTAAAAATATGGAGACATTTACTTTTTATAATGTTGTACACAACCGCTGTCGTATGTGTGCACCAATTTGTACCGCTACTTCGCTTTAATTTTGGACTCACGTTAATTCCCGTTTTGGGTGTTGTTACTGGTCTTCTCTTGGTCTTCCGAACGAATACAGCTTACGATAGGTATTTCTATAAATTATAAACCATTTTATTGCTAAAAATTCTGCACACTTTAAAGTTTTAATTTTTGCCTTATTTTTAATTTTTGTCCCATCTTTTTATTTTTGCCTTATTTTTTCATTTTTTCCTTATCTTTGCATTTTATGATGCAATTTACAAAATTTAGTATTCAGAATGTATTAAAAACAAAGTATTTTAAAACCAGGAATTTTCTTTCAAGCATATTCTGATTTTCATTATTATTTTGTGTTTCAGTTTCAACTATATGTATTCTTTAATTGTTTTTATTATTTATCTGGGTATATTTTTTTGAAAGAAAGATGATCTCGTTAAAGCATTTTGTAACTAATTTTCTAGGTATTGGGAAGGCCGTCGTCTTTGGTCAGCTATGACCCAGCACATGAGAACGATCACACGTCTGATTTGGGTGGGTGTGAAAGAACCGAGCGTTCGTGAAGTTATTGAGAAGAAAACTGCTATAAATGTTGTATTGGCTTTTGCATATGCAACGAAATGTTACCTTCGGGAAGAATATGCTTATGACAATGAAGAATTTAGAGACTTGGTAAAACATTTGCCCAAATTTTCAAATCCTATTCCTGTCTCATCTGAAAAGAAAGAATCAGTAATTTCCATGCCAGGTGAAGATAACTGTGAAAAACAAAGAGAAGAGTGCAATCGCAATTTGCGAAAATTTACAGCCCATGATTTGGTTCCAGAAACGAATATTCCTGTAGAACTGTCGTATTATATTTGTTCATACATTGAATATCTTCGGGCAAGAGAAATATGCGACGGATCTCTTTTATGGACCATGACTAGTGGTAAGTAAAAATTCTGCGGTTTTACATCTACGTTCGGTTTAGGGTTGATTAAATTTGAAATTTTTGTCAGGTAAAGCAAAATGACTTAAAATTATTTTTGTGTAGCTGTTGGGAACTTGATGGATTGTCTTGCTGGATTCGAGAGGATTCTTCGTACTCCAATTCCTTTAGCTTACTCGGTCCATCTTCACCATGCAGTGTGGTTGTATTTACTTTCGTTGCCTTATCAGCTTGCATCTACCATAGTATGGTGGACCATTCCTGCGGTCACTTTGGCTTCCTTTTCACTTCTTGGAATATTAGAGATTGGATGGGAAATCGAAAATCCTTTTGGATATGATGACAATGATTTGGTACTTCCATACTAATATTTGATACCATAAATTTCTGAAAGTATATTTAGCGCATTTTTTACAGACTGAAACAAATATATATTTTTATACTGTGGCTCACATGAAAAAAATTCGAAGCTCTATATAATAAGTGTGTTAGCGAGTTAATTAGTTTTTTTGCTTGTAATATTTTGAACTAATTTATATTTTTCTTTATGCAGCCTTTGGATGACTTTTGCACAGTAATAAGAAATGAAATACTGACAATCACTGGAAATGGACTCCCAGAGGTTCAGTCATGGCTGTGGTCAGCTGATAATCAACCCTTGGCTCCAAGTTCTCTTTTGACGGCCGAAGAATTGGCAGAAAAAGATGTTAAGCAAATCAGATGTTTGTTGGCCACAGGAGACGACGGTTCTCGGGGCGAAAAACTATTCTCCAAATCATCTTCGCTTATGTCCCTATTCACAAAAATTAATACGGTTTCTCCAGAAGTTTAAATGACATAGATTATCTGTATACTTTTCCACATCTGTAAAATTTTGTAAGATAAGAGAATATTATGTAACTACGCCGTAATTAACGATGAAAAATAATTTAACAGTAGAGGATTCTTCAAAGCATCTACATTTATTATTACCTACTTTTTTAAGTTAATTAATTTTTAAGAAATAATTTACAATACAATACTCTCAATTATATTCCACCATGAAATATAAATGCAGATTGAAGTCGCATTTAAAACACTGACCTTTATATAAAGTTTGCTAAATAAATGACAGCAATAAATATAAAATTCTTATTAATTAAATTAGCGAAAAGTTTATTTTTGATCATTTGAGAATGAATGATATTTTCATATTTTATAATCTCTGAACTTCTAATTGTAGATAGAACAAAATTTCCGTTACCCATTCGTTTTTGCCACTGAATCTGTTTCCAAAATCTTCAATGAATTTACAAATCATTCCTCCTGATACTGTCATCAAACCCATCATTTCGATTTGTTTAAAACAAAATAATTGTGCTTTAATTTAATTACATGGATATTCTGCTTCGCCTTTGTTTTTAGTTAGTTTAAAAAATACTCGTGACAAAAATAGGCAGATGAATTTATAATGTAGGAAATGCAATGCAATGGCACTACTAACAAGGATGTACCAAGGAGAGGCGGGGGAGCACGGCCCCCATTTCAATACTAAAATTAGAAACCAAAACCCAATAATATACTTAAATTGTAGAATTGCAAAAAATGACAATCCTTTGATGATACAATGACGCTAAAAACATTGTATCGTTTCCTTTCATTGTTTTTCCTTTAGTCGAGGTCTCTGTCCATTCCATAAAATAAACCCAACTCAGACGCGTAGCCAGGATTGAAAGTTGGGGGTGCACAGCAGAAAAAAAGATATCCATTTTACGCTTATAAATGGTCTGAAAAATTGGGCTAAAATGAACCAGCAACAAATTCGTGAAAATTTTGCTACTTTTTGTTATTCTGGGGCAAACTTTTATAATTCTGGCTTATTTTTATGAAAATTCCAAAAATATCTAGTCAAAGTTGTTCACATATTCTGGGGGTGCACGTGCACCCCCCAGGCTACGCGCCTGACCCAACTCAATGACAAACAACAAAAAGAGCAGAACTAATTCCTATTAAAGTAATAAGCAATAATTATATTATTATCGCAGTATACCTAATTTATAAATAAGATAATTACCAGCAGTGGCAATACATAACACAATTTTCAGGTCAGGTAATATTAGTTATAGTGTGGAAATAATTGATTTTTTATTAAAAGATGTAAGACTGGCTGTGATCAATTTATAATCACTGAATTGATTTGAATCGCTGTGAAATATAATTTGTTGCGTATTATATTTCTGGAAAAAATACAATTTTTTTTGGAACTCATATATATTTATAATTACTTTTTAAATGACCATGAGTGCAGTGCGTCTTTAGTTTTTCTACAAAATGACGTAAGCATATCGTAGGTGGCTAAAATACGCACGACTACATAATATTTACATTTACATCATTACAGTCAGAATATTTCCTCTTTCTGTGTTATACTACATTTTCTAAAGTAACGACAATTTTTCTCCAAAATCATTTTTAATTATCGTGAGCATTTTTCCTTTACGTGTTTTGATTTATAAATTAATGATAAAATTAATTAATTATTAATTCATGATTTATACATCAACTTCTCTTTAGCTACTACTTTCAACTTTAATTATTTTTAACAATAAGTAATAATTATACTTCCTTACTTACACTGACAAGAGCCAAACCTAAATCAAACATTAAATAAATAACTAATATGCGCATTAAAGTAGTAGACATTGTTTTTGCATTTTGTGTCAATCAGTGTAAGTGCAAGTGCAACCAACAGTTGATTCGACATTAATTCCCTTTATTCGTTGTGTTGCAAAATGATATCTAATTCTACTGATCCTAATAAATACTCCCTTCTTCTGCGATGGAAGGGCACGGTTATTTTGAAAATTTGGAAATATTTGTTTGTATTAATTTTGTACACAACTGCAATTATTTCCCTTCATAATTTCGTTCCTTTTTGTACGCTTACGTTTAGTCACACGCTGATTCCCGTCTTGGGTTTAGTTACTGGCCTTTTGTTGGTTTTCCGTACAAACACAGCTTACGACAGGTAAAACCTTAAAAATATTATAAAATAATAAAAAATATATCTACCTCAAATTATCAGAAGAAGAGAAAGAAAGTCAAAAAGAACAAAATTAAAAAATTGTCGTTTAAAATATTTTTAGATATTGGGAGGGTCGCAAGCTTTGGGGGACTATGACGCAACACATGAGAACAATAATGCGATTGATTTGGGTGGGAGTGAAAGAACCAAGTGTTCGGGAAGTAATCGAAAAGAAAACTGCTGTAAACCTTGTCTTGGCATTTGCTTACGCCACAAAATGTCACCTCCGGGAAGAATATTCATATGACAATGATGAATTTCGAGATCTTATTAAGCATTTGCCAAAGTTTTCAAAATCCCCGACCACGACGCCCGAAACCCAAAGACCACATTCATTAATGTCAATATTTGGAGAAACTGACATACAGAAATTAAAACATCGTACAATGCTCAGATATAAAGCTCATGATTCCATTCCAACAACGAACATTCCTGTAGAATTGTCTTACTATATTTGTTCCTACATTAAATATCTCCGTGCTAAAGAATTATGCGACGGATCTCTTTTATGGACTTTGCACAGTGGTAAGCAATTTATTTCATGTTGCCACCTTTGAAAAGTTTAATTCGACATACACTAATCGCTGAAGAGTAATAATTTCAACGAATAAACTTTACTCGTTTGATTGGAAAATTATCGTTTTAATTAAAACGATTTTCGCACATTGCTGCTACACGAGTTGAAGAACCACTGTAATTTTCAATTTAGAATTGTTTATATGAAATCGCTCAAAATAATTCGTTCAAAAGAAATTGTTAAAAAGAAATCGTTGATAAGAAATCGTCCAAAAGAATTTGTTTAAAAGAAATCGTTCAAAACAAATCATTCAAAACAAATCGCTGAAAAGAAATTGTTTAAAAGAAATCGTTGAAAAGAAATTGTTTAAAAGAAATCGTTGAAAAGAAATTGTTTAAAAGAAATCGTTCAAAAGATATTGTTTAAAAGAAATCGTTCAAAAGATATTGTTTAAAACAAATCGTTCAAAAGAAATTGTTCAAAAGAAATCATTCAAAAGAAATTGTTCAAAAGAAATCGTTTAAAAGAAATCGTTTAAAAG
The DNA here is from genome assembly GCA_019776165.1 of Pogonognathellus flavescens. Lineage (NCBI taxonomy): Eukaryota > Metazoa > Arthropoda > Collembola > Entomobryomorpha > Tomoceridae > Pogonognathellus > Pogonognathellus flavescens. The sequence continues at coordinate 6,909 of JABASD010005730.1, forward strand.
AAATTGTTCAAAATAATGTGTTCAAAAGATATCGTTCAAAAATGGTCCAAAAGAAATTGTTAAGAAGAAATAGCATAAATAATGTAGCATATTTTTGTAAATAATTTTAGCCGTAGTAAACCTAATGGATCAGTTTGCCGGACTTGAGCGCATTCGGCGTACTCCGATTCCATTATCATACTCGGTTCATCTTCAACATACAGTATGGCTGTATTTGCTGGCTTTGCCGTATCAATTGGCTGCAAACTTAAATTGGTGGACAATTCCTGCTGTTGCTCTTGCCTCCTTTGCACTTCTTGGGATATTGGAAATTGGATGGGAAATAGAAGACCCTTTCGGATTCGATGACAATGATTTGGTTTGTAGAAATTTCTTTTCACAAGTTTACAAAGTAATTTCTCTCAATATATAACACTGACATACTGAACTTCAGAAGTCCAAGTTGAAAGAGGAAAAATAATTAAACATGAAAGTAGTATTTTCAACAATATTTTCAGTTTTTCCTGTTAACTGTGAGGTTTAAAAATAAAGTTTTACTTGTTTCTTTTGTTATTTAGCCTTTGGACGAGTATTGCAAAGTTCTGCGAAGTGAAGCTGATGTAATTACCGCAAATAAAGTGCCAGATGTTTCTTCATGGTTATGGTCGCCTGAAAATCATCCATTGTCTCCGTATTGTGTCTTGTCAGCACAGGAATTATCAACTAAATCAATGGAACAAGTTAGAACTTTGTTAGCCAGAGGAGAAGATTCGTCTCAAGAATCGTCGTCGGTTAGAAAATCATCCCTAATGTCTTTGTTCAGTAATATTAATACAAGGGAATCCCGGTTATATGATATTCTCCCATAAATTAGTACACCTAATATTATTATTGTTATTTTAAATTTATTCAGGCTATGACTTTCATGAGCGTTTATAATAATAAAATTAATAAAAAATAAAAAATAAACATGTTTCGTGTAATAAATTAATTCGTGATAATTAGCTTGTCTATGTAACTAATTAATCATGTAAAATATTTTGAAGACCTTTTACGAAGCAAAAAGGCTGAATGACTGAAGTGCTGAAAAACTGAATATTTTCGCACATTGCTGCTACACGAGTTGAAGAACCACTGTAATTTTTTCCACATTATTCATAAGCATAGACATAAGTTGAGCTGAACATGATTGTGTGTTAATTTTATATGCATGAAAAGGAACAACATGGTTCGGGTTCTCCTGTGATATATATCTCGTACTAATAGTAGGACTGTTAGGACGGAAGACAATAATATTATTATTTCTCTGTGATTATTAGCAAATACGAAAAACGAACTCGTGCTAAAACAGCCATACATTACATTAAATTATCATATTGCAGATGTTCACAATAAAATATTACAATGTATTGTCCTTATGACATAGGAAACCAAATCGAACTTACCTTCTCTAATAGTGGACAATATTTTATACTTACACCCTTCTCTATGTATTAAATACCTATAGACATACTGTAGTAGTGCAAAATAAATATAAAAAATGGATCAAGTATAACAAAAACATTGCCTCATAAATACCGCCTTCTATGTACAGGAAGGAAAAAATATCTTTGTGAATTTTTGTGAATTTCTACGTGGTGAATTTTAATATGAAATCAATTTATTTCAAGTTTCTCCTTTATGTAACAATTATATTTTTTCAACTGAAATTATCTTTAAGTTTCATTCATCGATACGAAAATAAGTGCCCTAATGTTGTGGATTACGTTGACGATGCATTTAACAGTTACTTGGCTAATATCACTTTCAGAACTCCAAAGAGTTTCATGGGACGTTGGAAAATGCATTTACAATGTGATCGGCAATATGGATTCATCGGGGTAACAATTTTCCTAAATAGATAATCCATCAAGCAAATTAATCATTACCACAGCCAATAAGATAGTTTAGGGGAAAATTATTTATCAATTTTTGTAATGCTCCTTCTTAATAAAAAATTGATATTTTTTCTGCCATGCATTTATTCAATATTCTGTTTAAAAAAATTGTACAAACAATTTTTAGGGCAAAGATATATTTGTGAGGACTGAGCCCGAAAAAGGTGAAGCTTTTATTACTAGCAGAAGTGAAACACTGAATCTTTCGGAAGCAGACGTTATATCGTTTCGGATTCGAATATCGTGGGTAAGAAACCAAACGGAGACTCCTGTCATCACCAGTCTCATTTGGGAAGATGTACAACTGTGTAAAAAGGGTGGTAAAAAGCCTGTGGGCACCACAAACCCGAACTGCAAACAACGTAGAAAAAACAGAAACAATGAAAATCTCATGTGAATAAATTTTTTTATATATTACTCCATTTGAAATTCATGATGTATTTATTGACGGTTGACATGCTAAGATAAAATTATTGGTGTTTTTTGCAAAAAAATTAAAACAGTTACAATTTAGCTAAATATGAAATAGTTACAGTTACAATTAATTTGTTAAAACCCAGAGAAGTTAATTAATTATAATTTCAAATTGACAGTATTGTTTCATTACTAATGTCATTATACTGATGAGACTAGGGCATACCCAGGATTCAGTAATCACAAAAGCGCAAAAAGATGAAAAATGCGTTTTATTTCACCCTTACCTGCCGGCAAGTTCCAGTTCCCCCTACCCGAAGCCAGATTTAGCCTTCGGGCGGCACTACCCAAATCTGAAGACGATACTACCCGATGACGCTGCTTGGGTCATCGTCGGTCGAAGACGACCCTACCCGAAGCGAAGGCGACGCTGCAAAAAGCGACTCTACCCGACGCTGCAACACTTGGAGCGACACCACTCAAAGGTCGAGGGCGACCCTACCCGAAGGAAGAAGGAAAAATTGCAAAAGGCGACTCAGTCCGAAGCCATAGGCGACGCTGCAAAAATCGAAACTGGGAGTGTTTCCAAGCTCACGAAAGATTTTGCTACTCGTTTGTTTCCAGTTTTACGTATTATAGAATAACATTTTGCCATACTCACTCAGATGTTATAGCATTTTCAGGTATAGTTGCTTTGGGTATGTCGGATTCGGGTAGGGTCGCATTTTGCAGTAGGGTCTGCTTCGGGTAGGGTCGCTTAAAGCGTTGCAGATTCAGTCTTCGGGTAGAGTCGCCTTTTGAAGCGTCGCCTTCGGATTCGGGTACTATGGCCGCCGACGCGACGATGACCCGAGAGACGCCGTCTGGTAGTGTCGTCTTCGGATTCGAGTATTGCTGCCGGAAGGCTACATCGTGCTTCTGGTGCTGTCGATGACCCCTCGCCTGCCCACTACTAATAATAACTTCTTTGCCGGTTTTGGGGTTCCATTGTACTATGCCGTTTGCATTCACTCACTAACAATAAGTGCATGTGTACACCCTTGTTCAGAGTGATTGAGTATTGTTTTCAATGTTTGCCCCGCCCCACATGGATGGTTTTAGGTGGTTTTATACATATTATTCGGATTCGGAAAGTCGTCATTCATGTCATTCACTTCCCTCACGTACGTCAGCTCCAGCCATGCGGCCTCGTTGAGCGACAATGTTGCATATCTGAGCGTCAGAGAATAACGCACAGATAACCGCTATTTTCCCATTTACTCCGTCAAAATAACGCAAAATCTGCCAGTATTTTATTTTGAGGCCATAGTTTTGTAACATTTATTTCCTTTATAATTATTTTGTGCGTTATTCTCTGACGGTCAGATATGCAACATTGTCGCTCAATGAGGCCGCATGGCTGGAGCTGAACAATATTTATGCACTTACGCTTAAACAAGCGGTGTATATGATTTTATAAATGTAAAACGTGCTCTAGAGTACCAGAGAAATTACACATTCAGAATAACTAAAACATTAATACGTGGTGCTTTGTACTATAAGCTATAAAATAGCAAATACTTAATTTCGTTGCTGTAATTTAAACTATTTAAAATATGATGTTTTGTTTCTGCTGTAATCCTTCAATAAATCACACTATATTTTTGCACACAAAATAAAATGCAGAGAAAGAATAGTAGAAGAGATAAGCAAAATATTTTATAATAACCACTATAATACGAATACATGTCAGCAGAACAGCAATGTTGTTTCACCACTGAAACAATTTTGCGCCAAAAATATATCGTTTAACATTTAATTTATCATTTCTTAGAATTTTCTGTGATTTTCGCCAAAAATAATGCCTTTTACATTTTACATAACTATTTATAAATTTTTTCAATCATCAAGAAAATAAAAAACTGACTAACGATCAATTGTATTATGGATTTAGTTCGTCCTATGAATTTTCATCACTACTACCAGTTGTCTTTGCCTATGATTTTTTTTCCCGACGAACTTTCTTCCTCATGTATATTTTACCCTATGAATTTTTTTCCCTATGAATTTTCTGCGATGAGTTGTCGTACATATGAATTATATACTACGAGTGGTCTGGGATTCTTTAAATTTAGCCCGCATCGGAGGGAGCTTTATAGAGGTTTCTATAACTGTAACAGTATTTACTTGACTATTTTTCACACACACCGTAACCTTATTTAACAATATTTTTGAGAAACATAAATAGCACTATAGCCATTCAGTAATGCTCCATGGCGGCAACAAGTCTAATGTATTTGCATACTCCCGGAATTTATTGCTTAAATATATACTTGTTCAAAATTCAAAATAAACTATACACCAATGCATAAACTAATTTAAAAACAGCTGCATTCTATTGAATATTTATAACATAACACACGAAATTCTAATAAGGTAGGTACCTAAGTATAGTAAATAATATTCATACATAGCTGCTCACTTGATTGTATGTTTTAAT
>JABASD010005731.1:0-11715 GCA_019776165.1 Pogonognathellus flavescens
AGCAGAATCGTGGAAAAGTCCAGGTTTACGATCGCATAAGGTCCTTCACCTGAAGTGGTGAGACCTAAAAATGAACTTAGACGATTGAAACTTGGCACACATGTAAAGAAGGGCAAAACTAAGGCTAAGTTCGTTGGTCAGCAAAATCGGACCAAAGGTTTCGGAGTTACCGGGCAAAAACTACCCGGTAAAATAGTCGAATAGTAGTAGGAAAAAAGAAAAATCGCTTCCACTTTCTTTTAATTTACATACTCCAGCATCTGCTTCTGGTCTAATTAATTTACATACCGCTTCTACATCTGTTTATTTAAATACTCATTATAGCAGCGGCATTGTAAAATAACATCTTTTGATTTATATACTCCGTAAGGTACCAAATCCGGTTCTTTGAAATTATATACTACGAACGGTACTAAAATTGTTTCTTTCGGTTCATATACTCTGAAAAGGAACAAATCGGTTTCTTTTAGTTTATATACTCCGAAAGGCAAAGAATCAGTTTCTTTTGATTTATATACTCGAAAAGGTACTGAATCGTTTCTTTTAGTTTATATACTACAAAAAGAACCGAATCGATTTCTTATAGTTTAATATTCGGAAAGGAACCGAAACGGTTTCTTTTAGTTTATATACTCGCAAAGGAACCGAATCGGTTTCTTTTAGTTTATATTCTCGGAAATGCAACAACTTGTCAACGTATGGCTCGAAAAATACCTCGTGAGGTCCCGTAGGACTGCTTGATGTTAGTTTTTTTTCTTATTTCAGGCATTTTTCATTCTCCTCGGTATGCGGTATTGTGGTATTTTTCCGTACAGAAAAAGAAAAGCTTGCGTATTTTTCCGTAAATATTCAAAGTACCTTTCTTCCAGGAATGTCAACCTTGGTAATAGTATGCTACTTACATTTCTAATATTATCTGAGTATAAATAAAATATAAATACTTGCTCCAAGAAAAGATATGTGTCAGGTGCACGTATTGCATTTCGTGGCGGTCTAATCAACATACCTCACATACTCTTGTTATTGTTATAATACTATAATTTTATATTCTTCAATAATTTACAATTCATTACTACTTTAATTCAATATATTATATTGTATTGGTACATATGCCAATAGTAACATCACTTTTTTATTTGGCAAAACTATATTAAAGCACAAATCGACAATGTAATCTGAAACAAGAAACAATTCCCCACTTTTAACTACCCATCAACTTTTTAAATAACCAACATAGTAACAAATTTATCATACATTTCAAACTTTCAGAAGGTACCCAGTTTTTCTATTATCTTTCTAAATCGCAGTTACAACAATGGAAACAAAAAATTATTCTACGCGTTGTGAAGAAAGTGAATTTCTAAAAGAAAAGTTAATTTTAACTTCTTTAATGGACGATGGAATAATTACCGATATTGAGTATCGTCTCTATGTAAGTAATGTTGGATTCTATAATCTAATATATTTGTGTATGAGTATAGTGTGACACTTGCATGAATAAAATGTTTTTTCAGTGATATGATCAGGACTTTTAAATCAACACGTGGGTTTTAATGCCAATCAAAGTTCAATGGTATGTTGATGTAGTTTGCACCAATCTGATCTGACCAAATTTAAGCGCACATTCAAAATAGTAAGGCAATAGGAGTATTTGATCATAACACCAATTGACACCTATGTCAAGGGCGTATCCGGGTTTTCTCTTCTTGGGGAACTACCCAATAAATGGGATTTGGCGTAGGAGGGGACGACCGCAAATAAAACACCAAAAAGGGATTAATAGCAACCAATAAATAACACTCTTTTCAACAATTATGATTGGGAATGAAAGCGCAAGGGCTTAGCCAGGGGGGGGGTGAACGTGCAACCGCCAGAATATGTCAACATACAGTATTTATTTTCGAAATTTTCGTAAAACAAGTCAAAGGTATAAAATTTCTGGTCCATTTTAGCCCAATTTTTCCTCCAAATTTTTGCGCTACGCCCGGAAATGATCATTTATCAACGTAATATGACCATGTGACCCCCTCTAGTGGTATTACTAGTTACTGGTCTTGTTAATTATATTAAAAGCGCACCTAAGTGCTAAATCCGAAGCATCAATTCACAATAAGATGAATATACTTACAATCCTGACTACGCGCCTGTGAGAGCAAATGGGAATGCATGTACTAGTGTTAGTATAATTATGTTACAGCTACTATGTCGTTTCTTGGCTACTACGGTTTTTGAATCGGTTTATTAATATAATATTATGTTATTTTTGTTAGTTGAATACATAAATAAAACCCGAAATTATTGATTGATAGGCATCAGGCGGTGTTTTTGTGGATCGAAGAGCAGCTATTCTTGAAATAATGTTGTCAAAATATAAACAAGAACCAAATGATGTACTGGAAATGTTCAAAAGACTTACATCTGCAGATGAGAATCAGGACGATGTCGGCATGCATCCAACGGGCACGGAAATGGAAAGCATAATTAATCCATTAAGTCCCGGTGAAACAAGAAAACATCCATTACTAAACAATGCGGTAAAAAGTTTTGCCTTTTTCAATGAAAATCGTAAATAATATCTAATAATTTAATAAACTGCATATAAACTAAAAAAATGAATTTGATGTAAATTTTTTAATTTCATTACAGATTTTGCAATGCTTGTTCGACTTTGCACCCTTAAAAGATCTTAAGAAACTTCGTTTAGTTTGTCACCAATGGAATTTCAATGCCGAACCACTACTACGAAAAAAGTCAAGAATTCATTTTAATTTATGTTCATTGGCGCCAAAACAATTTATCGCTGCTTTCCAACACTCGCTTCCGGATTTACCATTTTCATCATTCAGATTTTCAAGCACGTGGGAGGAAGAAAATAAATATTGGGATGTTTCAGCTTTTCGGTGGTTTTTCGACAATTGGGGAAAGAACATCAAGGAGCTCACATTGGACAGCATACTTTTTTCTGCCACACTTGATGATCCGGTGGACATTTCTTCTTGGCTAGAAAAGAGTATTAATTTGACAAAGCTAACCATTAGCAACCAACATTTAGACGATGATGTTAATGACGCCAATAATGACTACCAGGACCAGAAATACCTATTTAATACATATGTTGAAATTCAGTTGGAGAGTCTGATCAGGATCAAGTCCATTTCTCTGACAAATTGCACCATTGTATTACCTAGCAATTATATGAAAGACGGTCATCGAATTGTTCCTTCAGAAATTACTTTGGATCGTGTCCGCTTCACAACAACAGAGAACAATGAGAAGAAAATTTTGAAGGATGTTCGTTTGAACGATTTTATCGATTTCAGTAGTGCTAAACGTATAAGTGTAACAAATCGGTCTGATACAATATTCGATATGACGGCTCAAATTTTCAACTCGCAAAGTCTTCGTTTAAAGTCGATTAAAATTGCTAATTTGAAACAGGCAAGGGGTATACTTGAATCATTTGACACATCGGAGGATTATGTGGAAACCATTCAGTTGGAAATGAAAGAATTAAGAGTGACAAATTCCAGGATTGATTTATGTGTTCTGCCTCGCACAATTAAAAAACTTCACTTAGAAGACTGCTCTGAAATCATTTGCAATTCTGCCGTACAATTACCGGAACTTCAGTTTGCATCGTTCCAACTGGAGCAAAATCATTTTCAACTTTTATCACGTTTTGCAGCTTGTCAAAATTTAGTGGACTTGGAATTAGCTCCAGACAGTTCCGAAGATTCTTCCTGCGATTTTGATATGAAATTGATTCCGAGAAGTGTTAAGAGATTGAAAATCACAGGCATCAATCTTATTGGCCGTAAAATTACACTTAATTTGGATTCTTTACTTGTTGCAATGGATGACTATTGGGCATTTTTAACTGGTGCTACTCAAAACATCTCGAAAATGAATTCCAAAGTGAAAACATTGGTTGTGTTTTGTACTCCTCCGTACAACAATGAACCACATACTTCCCAATGGAGAAATAATAGCTTTTGGAATAATGTGTTTGGCACAATCGATGCAGAAGAAATTATTAAACTGAATAAAAAACATAAGAAAATTGTAATTGGCATAGATCCGAATTTTGATGTAAAGGAAATAGACGATGATGAGTACGATGAGAAAGAAGAGACTGACAAAGGAGAAGAAGAAATTGATTTCAACAGTTTGGTGGACAAGAAAGCTAATTACTATATATTTCAAAATGAACGAGGGAAAGCGATTTCAAAAGAAGAATTTCAGCAGTGGACAGAAATGAATGACGTGAAAAAGTACTAATCACAAACCATCATTACCATTATTACAGACTCATTTAAAATGAACGAATTTTTTACAGTTAAGAAAGATAGTACGTATTTTATGTATTAAATTGTGTGAATAATTTTATAGTTACTTTCGCGTACTAATTAATGATAATGATGCAAATACTAATTGTTTAACAGTAAATTGATTTTAAAAAGTCAATTTTTTGACATGAAGTGCAAAGAACTAGAAAAATGAAAAATATCAATTAAATATGTATTGTGAGGTACATTATTGATTTATTTCGTACTAAGTTAATATATATGACCATATTTTCGTGGTACTTAATGTATGAACCAATAACAGTTTCTAATAATATTTTAGTGCTTTCGGCTGAGGAAGACTAACTAATACTTCTAATGTCTGAGTGTATTATTTTATTCTGTTTATAAAAATATGTATATTTATTAATTGTCTCAAAAATAAATAATAGTTGTTGTGATGGAATCTTGCTTGTTCAAGCATATAAATATAATAATAAAATATTGAATTGAATTTAACACAACCAATGAAAACATGATTTTACTTCGTCAGAAAGATAAAAGTCTTTTGAGGGAGATCGGCTCACCATTTGGTAAGTTCACTAATGCTTGAAAATAAAACCATCATAGTCTAAAAGTTTACCCGAACCCAACCCAACTCAATGAACCAAAACCCAACCCAACCCGCACTCGAAAGTAGAACTTTTTTATATAGATGTATTAAATCATGTAAATGAAGTGATTTTTTTTAAATAATCCTCAAATGTTTCCTAATATTGATCAATAGTTTACAATTTTACCAATAATGTAGCTATTTCAGTAGACAATCTCCAAGTGTGTTCCGTTTACTGGCTGTAGAATACAATTGAACTACGTGGCTCATCTGTAGCACATAGTATGAATTCGTTTGGTACTTGAATTGCAAAATAAAGGTCCACATTTTGCAACCCAGCCCAAAATTTTTTCAATCCAACCCAAAACCCGATGACGTCACGCATTCTCCAACCCGAACCAAACCCAATCATGATTGTGCTGGGTTGGGTTTTGGGCTAATAAAAATGGTCTACTCAGCTCAGATCACTACTTAATATTTACTGCCCGAAGCACTATTTATAACTCCCTTGGGGAGTTATAAATGATTCCTTCCGTGCTTGAGTTTAGTTCCTTCCTGGAAGCTTCCAGGAAGGGAGTTAAAATGAAGCACGGAAGGAATCATTTATAACTCCCTAAAAAGAAGTAATTATATGTCCTCGGTTAATCAAATATGATTCCTCATCGGCAGGAAGTATTTATATTTCCTAAGGAATCAAAAATATTTCCCGGTGAAATGCGATGACGATGACGTCATTTTACTTCCTTAGCAGAAGCAAACGGTCCTCACGAATGCACCCGATAGTTGACAAATAGCTCCGTACTTATTAATTAGCGCAAGCTACTGTATAATAATCATGTCTACATCTGTCCGTGACCGCTTTAACTCACGTACTGATAAACACACAACGTTCAACTTCTCATACGTTATCTCCGGGTCACAACAAAGGTCCAGTCAGTAAATGGAGTCAATCGGTCAACTTCTTAATGACACTTAACCTTTTTCAATTGTTTCGTCAATTGTTCAATTGGATCACCAATTGTTCAATTGTTTCGTCAATTGTTCAATTGGATCACCAATTGTTCAATTGTTTCGTCAATTGTTCAATTGTATCACCAATTGTTCAATTGGATCACCAATTGTTCAATTGGATCACCAATTGTTCAATTGTTTCGTCAATTGTTCAATTGGATCACCAATTGTTCAATTGGATCACCAATTGTTCAATTGTATCACCAATTGTTCAATTGGATCACCAATTGTTCAATTGTATCACCAATTGTTCAATTGGATCACCAATTGTTCAATTGGATCACCAATTGTTCAATTGTATCACCAATTGTTCAAGGAAGTATCAGGAAGTCGCCTAGTAAGGTGTTATTGCATATTCGTTGCCTTGTCGGGTATCTTCTACAAACCAAAAGGGATGCAAGAAAGTTCACAAGCAAGGCATTAAATATACTTCCTGAGGAACAATTGTTTGAGGAATTATAAATAATTCCTTTGACGCTATATTTAGTTCCTGGAACTATATTTATTGCCCAAAGAGTTATATTTAGTGCCCCAAAACAGAGGAAGTATATTTGATTAACTGAGGACGTAAAAATAGTTCCCCGTTTTTCTGCTTTTTCGGGAAAGTGATTATCGGAATTAACTAAGATTTACTAGCCTTTCATCACAGTTAACATGTTTCTGTAATTAGTTGTCAGGTTTTTTCTAAAAACTGGAAAATAAATTTAGGGAACTAATTTTAAGTCCTGGGTTAATAATAAATAACTCCCTGGCATTATATTTAATGCCCCAGGAAGTAAATTTGATTCCGTGTCAAAATTGTTCCTCAGGAACTAAATATTAAGTAGTGATCTGAGCTGCTACTGCCGACCACGAAATCGTCCTCCTACCCTATGCAACCTATCCGACTCCCGACTGCAACCTACCTGACCAGTGGCTCCGCCACGAAATTTTGTGTGGGTGGGCAAATTCACACTTAAGGGAATTTTACCTCTCGAAATTTTTAAAACTACATTACCTTCCCAAAATTACAGTTTTTACAAGTCAGGTTTCAGCATACAACTTTAATAGGTACCATTAGCACTATATGGTAGGAAAGGCAAGGGGGTGTATCGAAGTATAAGCACTAAAATGAAAAGGAAGATACTTCTAGATTCGAAAATAAAGGTTGTTAATATCTTTGAACAGTTTGAATTTCAAAAGAACAAGAATATTCTAATATTACATGAATTTTAAGAAAATTTTGCACGTTTAAAAAGCGGAAAGTATCCGGATATTGAAGGAATTCAGGACATTTTGAATTTTGAAACATAATGAAACACCTAGAGATTGCTTGGATTAAGATAATGTTGAACCGGTGTCTAAAAGGCAATCTCATTTAAGACAGTAATAAAAAAAAGTTTTAAAAGTAACTAAAAAGCTGATGATAAGTATGGCAACTTGTTCCGTTTTACTTGTATGGCAACTTGTACTACGTTACCCATATACATCATACAGCCTGAATGTCGGCCTGAGCGTGTCATATTACAATTGCTTAAGTTTGAACCGTTTTCAGTAGACTTTTTAAGTATATCAGAAAAAAAATCGCAAAAGATATGTGTATGTTCCTAAATGTCTTGAATTAATGACACAGAAAGTTACACGTACTAACCACTTAATGTTAAATATTAAATGTAAACATATGTTAAAACTCAAGTCATCAAATCATCTTTGTATAATTTCTTCCTTATATAATTTCCTTTTTCCTATATATAATTGTGAAACAAAACCCATAAAAATTTCAGGGTGGGCATGCCCACCCTGAATATTTTCCGGGTGGGCATTGCCCACTCTGCCCATCCGGTGGCGGAGCCCCTGTACCTGACTGTAACCTACCCTACCCGACTCACGATTGCAGCTTACCCGACTCCCGACTGCAACTTACCCGACTCCCGACTGCAACTTACCCGACTCCCGACTGCAACTTACCCGACTCCCGACTGCAACCTACCCGACTCCCGACTTCAATTCGGAATGTAATACCTAACAATGTAATTAATTTTTGAGAAGAATTTTTTATTATCAATAAATAACAGTAAAAGTAAAAGCGTATTTAACTACTTAATTGCCTTTTTTATTCTGGGTAAGTTTAAAAAATTATTTTTCACTACGAATAGTCAGCAACAAAATATTTATTTTTATCCTATGCCAGCGATCACACAAAGTTTAGCCGTTCCCATTACAATAAGAGAGAATACCCGAACAACTGTAAATTTTTCAGATGCATAGAAATTCCCAATCTTTATTTTAATTGGTGCACACTCCCTGTAAATTGGATCGTTTTTATTCCGTAATCCTAATGCCGATCTTTTCTTGATTCGTTTTGACAATTCATGAATATTTCCTGTCATGAAGGCGATGTAAGAAATAATGATTGAGGCCAAAAATGACATCATGCCAGAAAGTATGAAAATGAAGATGCCTTGATCTTTACTGTGTGAGGTGATAGCTCCATAACCTCCACAAATTGCAACCATAATAAAACACAGCATGGTTGTAGGAATAAGTATTTTTGTGAAGCTTTCATTGTATCGATTGTGAAGAACTTGCAGAGTTCTATACATTTTGACAAACTCTTTTGCTGGCAGAAATTTTAATTGGGTCCTAAATATTCAAACATTCATTTGATTGAATATTTTAAACAATTCTTAACACCAGGATATTATACGAATTTTATAATTGCAATAGAAATGTTTAACTTAAATTTTGTTACCTTAGAAATTTTAAATGCGTATTGCAAAACTGGAAATACACAATACTGAAAAATAAATGGAACAACCCACTGAAAAGAACCAACATGAAAGACCAGACTTCAATCGCAGCAACGGACAGGAAAATAATTATATTAAGGTGGCGATAGTCAAGGAGGAAACCGTTGAAAATGTAATGATGTGAATGCGGTAATGCGCAAAATAATAGGAATAAACAGGGAGGGTAACTAAAGGCGGGCGTCTTCAACAGAAATAAAATAATCTTCAAACTGAGTTCTGATCTAGATGTGGTAGTTAATTTATCTGTGATGGCGAAAAGAAAAAATCCCATAATTGTCTGTACAAGTCCACTCAATAAATTTCTTTTAGTCTGAATCGACCCAACCAGATTAATTACCTGAAAAAGAGGAACAAACTAGGCAGATGTGATTGATGCATCCAATAATTTCATTTGTGTTTAAAGCCATGTTGACCTGCACCAGTGTGCTAAATTAGTAAGTGACAATCCATATTACATGTATCACCAATTCAACCAAAGATGATTTGATTTTCACAGAAAAATAAAATTTTATAATCAGTAATAATGTGTGACAGATGAGGTATCCGACCAGCATACGGTTCAAAAATAAAGAGAATCTATTCCGTTTCATTTCAAACCGGAAAGCTTTTATGTTCCATTTGTAAGGAATCAGATTAAAAAGAGACGCCAAAGAAAAAATAATGCTGAATCCGGTAATCGTAGTTCTATCCACCATAACAAAAATAATGTACGAGTTTTAACAATTTACCAATCGGATAAAATATTTTTATTATTAAATCCAGATTCGTGTTCCGATTTCTGACTGTGAGTGTTGTGGGACTCGGACAATAATTGCCACGGGCTGGAGAAAATGGGGAATATATAATCGTGTAGCTATTTATGATAACATCAACTAGAATTATTAATTACTTTCACTTTGATGTAGTTGCATGCCAAACTGTTTCTAGAATGTCTATATAAAAGTACATAATTAGACTTCCATAATTACTCCAAATACCCGGGTAACTTTTTTGCATTCTGATGTAATGATTTCTATTTATTTCTGAGAATTTTTTAATGGAACATAAATTTCTGTCATTATTAATTCTTTTTTTTACCAGTTATAAATTATGGAATCAAAATTCGGACAAGTAATCTTGGAATGACACGTAAAATAGTATAGAAAGCTGGAATCCTCAATGACAAGTTGAATACGCAGAAGGGATAATATACCTTTGATTGGCCAAATTGGCCATAATCACATTTAACTGACGAATGAACCTGCTGATTAAGTACTGTGGGCACGTTCGGCTACTCTATAAGAATGGTGTCTGCGTCCGTACGTCCGTCCATAACTCACCAAAGGATTAACACAATTCTTTCAAACTTCTCATACGCGATCTCTTCAAGGGTCGCAGCGAAATTAAAGTTTGCCAATGGAATGAATTGGTTACATGCTATGTTTGTTAGTGAAAGTTACTTTATGGGGACGGGGACTTTCTGTCTGACCGTCTGTATCTGTATTCTGTAATTCGATATCTCGCCGACGAATCACCTTATTTCGTTAAAAGTTTTTTAAATTAATTGTAAGCAACAACAAATCACTCTATTGAGAAAGACAGTTGGAAAATTAGTTGACAACCGCAAACAACTAGTGTGTAACATAGGTAATTGTGTACCTTATACTACTTTATTGCAACCTTTTTGTAATGGTTTATTTTATCTTAGTATCATTTTGGAAATTAATGCCAATTATTGCAATTATTTTAGTTATGATAAAACAAGCATATTAAAAGCTATTAAAAATTAATTTCAGTTTTATGGTTCATATTAAAAGTTAGGGCTATAATATAGAATACTCCGTTCGGTCTTCGTAGTTATTTACATTGGTTAAGTGGTTATAAAATTGCAGTTAACCTTCATAGAAATCGTGACATATATTTGGGAGAGATAAACTATTTTATTTTTCTAATAAACCATGGCAACGGTCCAATTAAATAGCGGAGGAAACAGAGATATTTTGTTGTGGAATATAAACCGGCGATAATAATTGTGACTGTGACAATAAATGTATACACAGTATAACTACTATGACTTCATGTTTTTAATAACATCAATTCTCATTTTTGAAATAAACCATGATTGGTCTTCAAATTCAAAAGTTGACGGGTTTCACTTTAAAACGAATCTAGAATTCACGTAGCAGTCTTTAGAATGCAATGAACACTTAAGCCTAGAATGACGCATCAGTTACGTTAACAGGTCACAAGTCATGAAGGAGTTGACCAATTGACCCCATCTTCGAACTTAACGTCACATTTGCCTCAAATATTTCATGTACCAAATTGTATCAAAATATCTCAATCCGTTCTAAAGTTATTGTGGGGAAGGACAGACGGACTGACAGCTTTGATGTGCATTGACTCTAAATGTATCAGAATTGAGCAAAGTGCTAACGGTATTCCAGAAATAATATCCATCGTTCAATAGGAAACCATTTCAAGCCACTTCAAATGTAACCATTAAATGCAAAAGTTAATTCGCTCCCAGCATAATCATAACCTGGTTCTAGTTTGAGTCAAAATGTTTAAACCACTTGACTATTCGAGAATACTTGGTTTTACTTACAAGTATCTGTTAATTTTATACACAAACTATTTGAATATACTACACTCAGCACAATCAATTCATTGCGCATTGCTCCAAAATACACTATTATATATACATTATACAATACTGAGAGCAACATGAATAATGTTTATGTCAATATGGACTGAATTTTTGCATAAACAAAGCAAGCATAAAAAATAAAGCTATTGTAGTTATCTACATTTGCGTCATGTAAAACCTCTTATACAGACACAGAGACACACAGTTCATATTTCCTTGCAACGAGAGACGAAACTGTAAATGCTAGTACGTAAATAAAGAATAAACCATTTGCAACGGTGCAATAAAGTAGCGGAAGAATATAATAGTATTAACTAACGATAGGTTACCAAAGTGGTTGTCAAATAAGTTAGTAGCAGAATAACTAGTCTCTCTATATATTACATTTAC
>JABASD010005732.1:0-11713 GCA_019776165.1 Pogonognathellus flavescens
GTTGGAGTCAAGGTGCATCCAGTCGCTGTTTTGTGTTATATTTTTTAATTTATCGTCCTGCATACTTATACAGTTCTTGTAAACAATATTCACTTACCAGAAGCACGAGGAAATTATTTTGCATTGGCATACTACCTAACTACAATGTATCATATTATAAGATAATAAATAATTGCTGATGTTGTTCTTCTGGAATTACATGATATTAATGTTATTAGATAGAATCAAAGTATCATCACATAGATAGCCGACGTAAGAAGAGATTGTATGGTGTAGATTGTAGATATCCAGTAAAAAAATGATGGAATCGGCATTCATAGACAATTGCAAACAACAATAACAATAATCTCGCAATACAACAATTGTGCACACCAACTCAGAAAACGTGGCTTGGTGCAGTATTTATTATTATTATTCCAAACAGAGAAATGCATTGGATTGCGCTAGAATTCGTGTTCATATTATATACTGGAGGTAAATTCGCCTATAATTATTACCTGACAATACAAAATACAATACCTGTCTATAAACGAATCTACCTATAAGTATAATATATAACTATATCCTGGTATATTTCATATAGGATATATGTAACATATGTATAATATATCTATATGGTGAGGATTGAGGACTTATAGTGGAATAATGTACACATTATGCAGTTTAATGATGGAGTAGTAGGAGGAGGAGGTATATACACAACACAGGTTTGGCACACACACGGACATACACGGTGTATAAGACGTTAAAAGTGCCACAGTGCTAGGTTTTATGCAGAAGTACGGTGTGTGTACAAAGTTGGTGTGTGTTGTGTAGTTTTTAGGGACTGCCTGAAATGAAATGGAGTAGGAACGAGCGAGAAGAACGAAGAACGGTATGGTAAAGGTTTGGTGTGTATAGGCGTATAGATTCATGTCAGTATTATTTGGGAAGAAGAAGATTGGGTTTGTTGTTGTGTGGACGACGAGAACATAATGATAAATAATAAAATATTTATTATTCATCATTCATTATCATCATTGTCGACAAGATAGTGAAAGGAACAACGTCTCTCGGTTCTTCGGTGATTTTCAATTTTCAACAATAAATCCTTTCGTTTTTCAACCATCAGTGATCAAAAAAGTGTAAAGCGTGGTTAAAATTTTCATCAGCTTTTAGAAAGTCAACATTCGTCAACTCGTGGGGTAAATTATCATTATTTTACGCTTTTCCTTCTAGTCTGATTGTTGTTTCAAATTTGTTGATTATCACAGGTGATTTGATATTTGGTTTTCCTGGGTGCAGTGTGAGGCAAGCAGTACTTTTTACCGATTTTTAGTACGCAATAAGTTAGTAATAACATATTTGATATTTTGGTTAGTGCTTGTTGGGAATTGCAAGTTTGTTGTTTGTGTGTTCTTGTGGGAGGAAAACCACAGGAAAACGGAGAGCTTTTATTCATCAACACACACATCAAAGTTGTTTTCATCATTTTGTATTTCGTTTTCATTTATTCAAATCTTGCCAAAATGTTGAATGTTAAATGTTGTTTGTATTTTGAATACTGTTGACTGTGCCAATATGCCGTCACTTACAGCTGACGTCTGATATGTGAATGTGAAATTCATCAAATGGCCTAATAACTGACAATTTTCCGGTTTTTGTTGTTTGTTGATTTTCCTTCATGTTTATAGTCAAATATTGTCAAGACTGACCTTTTGTCACTGACCGAACCACCTGTGAGGCTTGAAGTTGTTAGTGACTAAAGATAGCTGATTTCGTAACTAATTTTTTGAACTTTTTAGTTTAACTTTCAATGTTTTAATTAGTAATTTTGCCTTTGTAGGAACTATTAACTTTGTTTTGACTATTATTTGTTATTTGTTAGTGAAAAACCATTCAGCGTTCCAAAATTTTACCTGAGTCATGTGATTGTTGTAACATTTATTTCGTAACATCTGTTTTTCAATCTAAAAATTAATATTTTCTGTGTTGTAACAACCAAGGTCAACATAATTAGTTTTTCAGTCTTGTTTGTTTACTAAAATTAATCTTTCTGGAAGTCAAACAGAATTTTAGAAGTTGAGTAATTTTAGTTATTGCGCATCAGTTATCAAGGCACAGGTTCTGTATAGTAATCTGTATAAAAAAGCTGTAGCTTGGAGTGGATGAATTATAAATTAATTATTAATTATGCTTTAAAGTTTTTATCATCTATTATTATTAAAATCTAAAATTGATGGGCGGGGAGGGGGTGTGAAGCAGTGAAATACGACTTAAGAGATACTAACAATCGGATTAGCATGTCGGGAGTGGGAAGTGGGTACCTAATTTATTTATTCGTGATTTTTGTTTCACTGGATTTGACTGTTTAGTTTATTTTGAAGCTCATTTTCGTGGAAGTAATGAAAGTTGTTATCTAATCTACTGGAGGTACTACTGCCATACCACTGCGCTTTAAAATGGGATTTATTTTTAAAATATGGAGAGCTTTTTTCAACATAGAAGATATTAGGTACTTGCATTTAAAATACTAAGCTTTTTATAATTAATCAGCTGGTTAAAATGTTTTAGATTCTAATCTTTAGGTTTATTAGGTGTATATAGATTTGTTGGGTGCAGTTAGCTGGCACTAAATGAATTTGGTATGATTGTAAATTGCTGTGTTTTTAATTTACAAAACTGCTGTTTCTAAAATAAGGGCTACACAGCCGCGGGACGCTTTGCTTAAGATCATTAATGCCGTGTATTGTTGACTGTTGTTGACTTACATTACTTTTGTTGACAATAGTATTTCCGGGGTTATTTGGATTTATGGGTTTAATTTATATATGTAGCTGCTAAAATTGTTTGAAAAGCATTCAGGGTGGTAGGTTATTATTTATCAATAATCGCTTATTTTCCGGTACTTTTATTAATTTTTTGCTTTCACCTTTTATTTGTTTTGGTTGACTTGCTAGGGTAATTGAAATATTTTTGTATAACATTTATTCATTTGTTCATTTCATTTGTCGTTTCCGGTTACTATTTTAAATATTCCATCTAAATGTAGCTGAATAATTATACTTCGGGGGTGCGTACTCTGTACTTAACTTTTAAATGTATTTATATTTTCAGATTTTATTGTCCCATAGCTTGAGATCATCGGAAATAATATTCTTCTCTATCATAATACTTTATAATCTCACATGACAACTTTAACTACAGCTATGTTGCGCCCAAAGATAAAACAGTTAAACTGGTTTTCGTTGTTTCTGAAAACAACGATGTGATTTTCGAAATCTTCGATTGAATCGAAGTTTATTTGCGCAAGTGTTTCTCCGAGTGCAGTATTAAAGTATGGTACGCATTTATGGTTTTAATTGGAGTTAACTTTTAGCTACCATAATTAGTGTTTACTTCTGACACCATTAGCAATCAAAAATTGTGCAGTGCTCGGTGCGATAAAGTTATATTGTTCTGTATGTCGCGCTTTTACACTACGACAATTTCTCGAAGTAAATTGTGAATTTACAGTCAATATCTCAGCTGACGTGCTAATTTGGTTATCATCAACTGTCATTAACAATTGTTTATCATTTTGATGCTATAATTTTTGTATTAAAATGACTAACAGTGAGGAACCAAGTGCTCCGGACAATTTATCGACAGTATTGAAAAAGAATTCGGAAACTTTTGAAAACGGTGGTCGGGGTTGCAACACTGCAGGAAAGGCGATGCATGTAAACTCCGCTCCAAATGGACTTAGTAATGGAAACGCTTCATCAGTAAATGGAACATCTGTGCCGTACGAAGAGGATAGTATTCCGTTTAATTTAATTCCTGGTGAAGAAATAACTTGGCGTAGCAACACCACAGACGGAAGACTCTTATTGACCAACTACAGACTTTATATCGAAGGGAAGTCAACAGTTTACAATATACCTTTGGGTCTCATCGAGCAAGTTGAGTGTCGTGATATTTTCTTTTTGCATATACAATGCAAAGACGCCCGGTACATCAGATGTACTTTCACCAGCAATGACGATGCCACTAATGTTATTAAACACCTTCAGCCAGCTATCTCAGTTCCGCCAGATATGAAAAAATCCTTTGCCTTCACATTCTTCGAAAAATCGAAAGATAGTTCAGATGAGAAAATCGAAACCTTGTTAGGAAAGGACCTGCCTGATTTCCCAACCGCTAAGCAACGCTTTGATGCGGAGATCAAACGGATGGAATTCAATGTTAAAGGACCCTGGCGTGTATCCGAAGAAAATATTAATTACGAATTATGCGGTTCATATCCTCAACACATTATCGTTCCTTGCGGCATTGATAAAAAGAAACTGGAGGAGGTTGCTAATTTTCGAAGTGCTAGAAGAATTCCTGCTGTCGTTTGGAGGTTTGTTTTATTCATTATTTCTATATACTCTTTTGTATTATTGATCTGTGTGTAATAAATAAAGAGCTTCCCGTGTTTTTGCCGTTACGAAGTATGAATTACATTTTAGCGTGTCGACTAAATAATTTAACTATGATGTTCATTGTATATGCAAATGGTTTAGACACCGAAGGAATGGAGCTGTGATAAGCCGATGCAGTCAGCCAGAAGTAGGATGGTTTGGGTGGCGTTCTGGAGCAGATGAAGAGCTTGTTCAATATATAGTGCATGCCTGTGCTGACAATCGGAGCCCGTCGAATGGTGTTGAAACTCAACAGCAACCTTCGTCATTAGAAGAAAACACACTTGGAACTAGTATTGCGGGTGAGACGCCCAGTTCACTGTCAATAGAAGTGGTTCCAGAAGCTACTTACAGCAAAGTAAGTATTTACACGTAACCATACAATGTTTCATAATTTTTTATATTCTCTCGTTATCGATTCAACCGTACAATTCAATTTGCCTTTGTATACTTAGCGTTAGTTCATAAAGCTGTTAGCAAAGTAAACTCCGGGCATTTGTATGTGAGTTTTTACATGCTTTTACTCCAACTTACCGACTATGATTTTATTTGTAACATTGTTGTCAGAAGTAGTATTTTTTCAATTTGTTTCTTATGGTTAAATTGAATTAATTCCTTTCCTTTCTGCCCTTAAAAGGCATACACCGACATGTTCTTTCATGTGTAAAGATGCTGAATCTATTCACTATAATCAGATTTATAGTGGAATCCCATCTACAAATTGCGAGTTCATTGTTAGCTATTTTTGATAAATGGTATACTGAAGTCAGTGTAGTAATAGTTCATTTTATTGTCAGCTTTTCACATTAAAAGAAGACTGAGTTTTCTTAATAACAACAGTTAGGAGCTGAGGTCATTAGGTAGCATGGGCCCCAAATAATAATAATGATGTAATTACGTAATAAAGAGATATAACACAAATGACTTGTGATTTCAATAAGTCAAGTCCAAATTCTAGACTGACAGAGTCGTCATCGGCTTATCAGATTGACCTCTGCGAGCTAAAAATAACAATGTAAGCAAGTTTTGATCGGAGATTTAGAAAATATTAACAACAACATTAAATTATTAGATTCATATTTCATTTGATCCTTGGAATGAGAGTTCCAACCTTTACCAATGTAAGCATTTTTGTTCATTAGTAACAGAATCACACAGATATCGCATATCGGTTACAGTTTGACGAAGGGAATTGAATACTTGAATATAATATAGAACGATTAATATCTCAAACATGGCAGTATTTATTAATGTTTGTGTTTTGTATAATGTGCTCATTGATGGTAATAATGCAGCATTAAGTTAGTCTCCTTGTTACTAATCCGCACTGCTGATTGTGCAATGCAGATGTTAAATAATTAAAATGCCAAATGGTGCAACCGTGAAACAGTACTATATTTATCTTGTGATTTAGAATTGAAACATTTCAAACTCTGTTTACGTACTAATGTACTTACTGCATATTAAAAATTTTAGTGCATGTGTAGTATTTGTTATCTCCTTGAATGTACTTAAAAGAAAAAACGTTTCATACATAAATACTCGTAATGCATACTCGTAAGTATGTGACAGTTGATAATATTAGATAACTCTCGAGTCAAGTAATTCTCTTAATTATAATAACTGGAGCATATTATAATTGTTTCCACTATTTACTGAGGATCAGTTATTCAGTATCTTGAGTTAGTACGAAAACATTTTTATGTTCCTTTAATGCGGAACTAGGTTTTAGATTACAACATAAAATGTATAGATTGTATTTCTAATTATAGATTACGTATTACAATTGTGCCTCCTTATTGTACCGTATGTAAATTAAAATTATTCTGTACAAGCACTGCGTGGCACGTTAGAAAGTGCAGCATCTGAATATAGTTACTGTTGAACAATGATGATGTCCCATAGCTCTAGTGAGGGAATCAAATTATTTTGTGAAAGCGGTGAATGTTATCTGTAGTATAGATTTAATACAATGCAATGCAACTTGTACATAGTTCTTCTTTTGAGAATTATCTCAATTGTTTGAACTGCTTTCAAACATGGAAACTAATTTAGTTTGATATGTGATTATAGTAGAAAGTAATATTATATAATTTCTGTTGTAGTTGTTTCTCAAAGCATATTATTCTGTTATCAAATTCAAATTAGTTGTTGTGTCATTATTATCAATTTGGTAACCAATGAGAGATGTTTGCTTTTATTGCAGCAGACAATCTGTTTGTTATGATA
This sequence comes from Pogonognathellus flavescens, assembly GCA_019776165.1. Taxonomy (NCBI): domain Eukaryota; kingdom Metazoa; phylum Arthropoda; class Collembola; order Entomobryomorpha; family Tomoceridae; genus Pogonognathellus; species Pogonognathellus flavescens. The sequence goes on from JABASD010005732.1 coordinate 6,654, forward strand.
TGAACTGTCAAGTGTGCTTTAGATGTTCGCTCCAGTTTAGTTTCATTAGCATTTCTACTGAAATTGTAATGTCGTCACGTCTCCCAATGCAGTTGATAAATATGAAAATAATGATAATGAAATACATTGTTCTTTTGTGAATTTCAGAAACTGCTGATTTTGGATGCGAGGTCATACACAACCGCTGTTGCAAATAGAGCCCGCGGTGGAGGTTGCGAATGTCTTGAGTACTACAGTAACTGTGAAATACAGTTTATGAATTTGGCCAACATCCATTCGATTAGAAAAAGTTTCATCAATATGCGTCAAATGTGTGCTTTGCCAGCGGATCAACCAAAGTAAGTTGTTTTGTCTTCTACAAACTATAAAGTTTGTGATTCATGATTTGGCAGCTTGTTGTCAACAAATGCAATCCACACTGTTATGATTGTTACCTGACACTGTTCGGAGTGAGTGTTTGCTTACAGTCTGGACATTTGAACTAATGCTCAATGCATGTGTCACCTTTGAAGTTGTATAGTTGCACTTACAATTAGAATCTTTTCAAAGTATTGTCATTTAAGAGAACATAAAATAAAAAGCAACATAGTTTGTTTACACACTTGTAGTTTTAGGTAGTTTTCTATGAGTTTGCTTTGGATAGGATATCAGTGAAAGGTCAAATGGCAAAACAGAACATAAACCAACTGATTAAAAGTTCATGTCTATGGTGTCGTTTTGCAATGCTGTGGTAGCAGAAGTATTGATGTTTGCAATCCTGTCAAGTAGTGAATGTTTATCAAAAGCTTTGATTTGTGTTTATGATGGTTAGGTAAAGCAAATATGTCTGTGTTAGTATTAGTATGAATGAACTGATAAGGACGAGTGTGCAACTTTGCTTTTGTACACTTTGTTTAATAATTCCTTTCATATGACTTACTTACAATTAGTCATCCAATGCAATTAGTAAATACATTTCTTATGTCGCTATCCTTAAAGATTTTATGCTGTGTTTGTTGATCAATAAGATACGAACAAGGCGTATTTCAAATTGTGATTAAAGTACATTGCTATTTGAAATGCGTTGGGGATGACCTATTATGGCACTCTGCTCATTGTAATGTCTTATCAAACATATAATAATATTGGAGATTCTCCACATGTTAAATAGCAACTAGCATTCGTATATTATACTCGTTTTAAATTTCCTGTAGTATTCTCACACTGAACACTAACAATTATAACTTGATCAATGACTGTTGCATACACAAAGCGCAGTTGAGCACAATCGAGTTTTGTAATATTGTCGTCACCGTATGCATTATGCCTATAATATTCCAATTGACCCAAAACAATTCAAATTGACCGATGAACTTTTAACACTAATAAGTACAAATTCATGACTTCATTGCATAATATTGGTATTTGTTGAAGAATGTGAAATGAATAAATTACACAGTACATTGTTGGACAATCCGTCGGTATTCGTTGTTATCACATAAACTGTGCGTCGCTTTAATTTCAATCAATAGAATTGTCTCAATTTTAATTACTTTCAATGAATTATTTTTGAAATGCTATTGAAAACAAAAGTAAAAAATTCTAAGCTGTTATTAAATGAGAAATAATAATTTAAAAAAAGTAAGCTCCGTTGCACGTTTTTACACTCTTACCAAAAGAAAAGTGTGCAAAAGTACCGAAATTTACTCCCTCTTGTTGTTGAGATCAAAAAGATAAGTGACTACCTTTTATTCATGGTAATCACGTAACACATTCAGCCACCTTGTTTCTGTTAACTCGATTCAACTTATAGATAGCTAAGGTGACATACTGCTCAAGGCCTTTCTAAATATATTCCAACATTTATTGTAATAGTGTCTACTGCTGACATTATTGCAGTAAATAAGTGGAAACGTGATGTGTAAAAACAAAACTAGACAAAACAAAATACATCGGTAAAACCGGTAGTAGTAGTTATTTAGATAACAATAACAACATAGCGTCTTTTTTGCGGATTTTTATGTAAACATTTTCTATCATTTCATTCAGACTATATATAACACGTAATATTCCAACCCAGTAATGTATATATATTTACTAGCCGGCGATTCTCATTTATATGTATCGTAAATGTAATTGAGCCCTCACTGTAATAACTAGCTTTATTTCCAGTGTTGTTGCTTGAGTTAGTTTTTTATATATGACCTTTTCTCTAATTGTGTTAGCGGGTTGTTCGATAACTTTTTTGGTTTCATGATAATGTAACTGCAATGCACACTCGCTGCTGCATAAGAAAACGTACCAGACTATACATCGTATTATTGATCAACTTTCGCAATTTTCACATAGTTAACTTTCATGTTTAATTCGTCATGTAGTTCAAAGTCTTATTTGATGCGGATGTAAAGTGTTCTCATGAATGGATAGCTTGATTGTTTATCTTTTCATGTGTTTTTCATGACAAAGCAAAAGGTCTCTTGATTATGCTTTTGTATTTTGTGGGTTTTAATTTTACAAAATTTAATTTTTAATGATATTTTACATAACACATTGTACTAATGTATCTGTTTTACTGTTTTAGCTGGTACAGTCAGTTGGAAAGCTGTAAATGGCTCCAGCACATGTCAGGTCTGATGAAAGCTGCTCTTATGATTGTTACTGCGGTAGAAAATGACGGAAGACCTGTGATGGTTCACTGTTCTGATGGTTGGGACCGTACTCCACAAATGGTTTCATTGGCAGAAATTTTATTAGATCCGTACTACCGGAGCATTGAAGTAAGCAATTTACATCAATACAGCTTTGAGTCTTTGTTTTTATTCCATGGAAGTCGAGTCAAGTGTGAAACTGAAATATTCATGATAGTGCTACTCAGCTCCTTTGTGCTTGTACATTTGATTCATATCTGCATTGTATAATCAACAATGGTTTATCTCACACTGAGAAATGCTATTTGATGCAGAAGTATTCCTCCATTTCCTTTCACACTATAGTTTCACATGCAATGTCTACCAATCAAATTGCAACAACTTGTCTTCCATGGTATTTACTTCAACAGCAACAATTTAAAACGTGAAAACTGTTAAAAATAATATTTAATACGTATTCTCATGTTCGTTTGTTGGTTTACAATAAAATCATTCCCTCCGATAAGTATTTTTATATGTTTAGTTGTTAAATGAGGGACCAATATGAATATGAATATTTATTTCATATTGTTAAAACAGCAATAGTTCAATTTATTGGAAATGTGTCATGGATTACTTATTCTGCTGACTAAATATTCTTATGTTCTGAATTGTAGGGTTTTCAAATAATGGTTGAGAGAGAGTGGCTGGATTTCGGACATAAATTTGGTGACCGGTGTGGACAACCTAATGCTTCTGATGATCCTAATGAAAGATGTCCAGTGTTTTTGCAATGGTTGGACTGTCTTCATCAACTTTTGAGGCAATTTCCGTCAGCTTTTGAGTTCAACCTTTCATTTCTTGTAAGTTTTTGAAATAAATCGCATTACAACATTCAATGGTATTCAACATCCATTGATATTCAATTTTGAAGTTAGTATTTCTAATTTTTATTACTATTAATCCTAATTGCAGCTGAAACTTGCTCAGCACACTTACTCCAATTTGTTTGGAACATTCCTATGTAATACTGCTAGAGAAAGGAATTCCAATGATATTTCTGGTAACACCCACTCTGTTTGGAAGTTTCTACGCTCTGCAGGCAATATCCACAAGTTTCGCAATAATCTTTACGTCAATTGTGATAAGGTGAGCTTAACAAAATTGTACTGTAGATACAAAAAATAATTTTTTATAGTATTAATATGACAATACATAATTTCATTAGGTACTTTGGCCTTCAAGTGAAGTAAGGGATTTGGTGCTTTGGAGTCATGTATACTTGGGTTACGAAAATCCCGTTCTTCTTCCTACGGAAGTAGTCACCATTAGTCAAGATAGTTCTCCTGCACCTTCTGTAGCAGCGGACGGAGAGAATTCTGAGAGATCACTCACATGTGGCCAGCTCAAGACGAAGACTAGATCTTACGAAAATCTACACACCCCACATTCGGAAGGCCTTCAACGGCGTCAGAGTGATCCTAGTTTAAAAGACAGGTTGGTAAAATATTGGAATTTTTTACGGTGCATTTAAATTCATGCCAAAAATGGGCAATGTATTTCACCCAGCGTAATTTTGAAATATTACATTGTTTTAGTTTCAATGCTTCTCCGAATAATTCTGAATACGATATGAGCTACGGTGTGGAAGCCGAAAGAATCCACGGAATTCACTCAGAGGACGGACACAGACGTTTAATGCTTAATCCTGACAACCTTGAAACTACGGTGATGCATGGCCCTAATCCCTCATTTAGAACTGGTGACGACTCCGAATCAGAAAACGAAGACACGGAACCCAACTCAGAAGGAATATCAAATTCCACAGTCATTAAACAAGTTAAAATTGACTTAAAGTCAATTGAGAGTTCCACTGATACTTTGGTCGCTGATACTGGCATATTGCCAGATATGTCATGTAAACCGGTATGCATTAACAAGACTGAAAAATTAGACTTGAGAAAAGCAACTGACGACTGTCAAATTACCTACGCAACTGAATCTTACACCGCAAATCGCCTTGCTGAAAAAGAAAGTTCATTGGAATCGTTTGCTCTTAAAAATACAATGTCTGAGCTAAATTTAGCGTGCATGGAAATGTCGAGTAGAGTTATTGGAAATGAATACTGTCATAGTGAAGACGGTGCTAACGCGATTATTTTAAAAAAGTGTCCATCACATGAAGATTTCCTTGTCCAAGGTGACCACGCTGGAGTTCACCCAACACTGCATAACGGAATGGGGATTGACACTACTACTACGCAATGTGAAGTTTGTGAAACTAGCAAGAAATTGCTTGGAGACTTGGCTGGAACAGCGCCGCTGAATATTGTTGCGAATACATTATCCAACAACTGTTCTGGAATGGCAACAACGGCTTCGTGGCACGGAGGCAAATACTCGAGTTGTAACACACCCATACTTTCTACTACTCCGTCTACTGGAATTCCAACT
>JABASD010005733.1:0-11713 GCA_019776165.1 Pogonognathellus flavescens
AAAGCATCAGAAACGGAGTATCCGAAGTTGTATTGTGGGTTGGGGTCGAATGGCTCTGGAGCGACGGCACGGACGACAGCTGGGGCAGCGACGGCCTAAAAATTCATTAAAATAAAACAATGAAAAATCATTTCATTCAAGTAATTAAAAAATAATTGTTGTCCAAGCCTGCGACTATTCGATTCAGCCTTTGTGTTTTCGGCTGGATGTACACTTAGATTTTACAATACGTTTTTAGAAGTGAAGAGTCATCACTTCAACTTACATAACGTGGAGCAGCGTAATTTTGATACTAGATAGTGACAAGTAAACAAGTATGGGGGATATAGATATTTTGTTTCTATTCATTTCATGCAAGCTTCTGCCTGATTAATAAGTAAATTTAAAATAATTGTCTTACAATTGGAGCGGAACGGAGAAGGGGTTGAGCTACAGCAACTGGGGCAGAGCGGAGGATTGGGCTGGCATAGGAGACAGCTGGAGCGGCGTATCCTCCGTAGGAGAGGGCTGGGGAAGCGTATCCTCCGATGGCAACTCCAGCGGAAGCGCAGCCGACGACGGCGAGAAGGGCGACAATCTAAAACAGAAACAAATTATTTAAAATTTTGCTTTTATGAAAGGACAGTTTTATTCGGAATATACTATTTGGTGGTTGAAAAATATTTTGCGTTCAAATGTCTATCGCTCAAAATACTTTTTGTATTTAGAAAATATTTTCAGTTTTTTACCTTCATCATCTTGATTTTGTCTGAAGAATTTTTAGTTGTTGCTGTCGATATGAGAAACTGATATCTGATAACATTTGGTTTTCATTCATCCGTTTTTATGCAAAAGTTTTGAGAATAGAAAGCAACAAAGTGTTGTGTGACATTGAGTGACAGATATAGATGAAAAGATTTTACATATAGTTTCAGTTACATAATAAGATGCACAAATCCGTTTGCCTCTCTTCTCTCGTGTACTGTGTCTTTGTGAGCCACATAGCCTCAACTTGTGGCTGTTGTCCAATTCAAACCATACCATATACCAATGCGTGTTTCGTACACACTTTCAATTGGCACCTACACATAGAAACATCTTGCAGTTTTTTAGCACATGCACGCAGCAATGCAATGATACTGACTTGGCTGCACGTACGAATCTCACACTGCCTTCGACTTTACTTGTTACACATTCACATAATATATTCATAACCACATCATTTTTATATGTTCTTAAATGGAAACACGAATACCTAAGCTAATATTTATACACTGCCTGTTGCATTATGTAAGAAATCTATGTAGGTATATATCTGCTCCACTATTACTTATGAATGCATACATATACAGATTACAGAAGTATGAGAATAAGCAATATGAAGGTGAAGGATATCTGATGCAATTGAATACAACATTTCGACTTCATCTGATAGTGAATGACCATCAAACAAGAACTTTTGTCTTCACTGTTGGGTGTGGACGTTTTCAAATTACTGAATTTTGGATATCCTTGTACTATAAAAATCTGATTATATGTACCTACCTATGTGGTTCACATTTTGTGTGGTACAAATCCAATAACAGTATATGACTTATATTTATGTGCGGTCATATCTAAGGTGGTGTAGCATGTTCCTACTTTATCAACAAACTCACATTATTGTAATTAATATCAATGGGTCCATGTCCCGTTTAGGAAGCCCTGATGTTGGTCCTGTAACTCCTGTTTGACACAATGTATAAGATATTTCTCCATAAAACTGTGCAGACACCTTACAAAGCATCTTTTGCGCATTTTCGCCTAATTTTTAAAGAAAGAATTATTCCCGGATCCGGTATGATCCGTTTTATAATGAATGTGCACAAAATAATAATAAGTTTGCAACAGAACTAGGCACATTTATTTTTTTTAAATGCATTTGAATAAATATCAGGGGATGAGTGTTCACCAGCCAAACGTACACTACAGACAATGGTATTTTCATAATAATGTTGGCCCGCAGCTGCCGGAAGCCCAGGGTTGAGCAGGCAACTTGTCTAGAGTCAAATCTTTTTCAAATGCGAGACTGTCGTCGTCAAACAGAATAACTGCCATGTTTTCTTGACCGAAATCAAAAACGACTTCTACATTTTCAGAGCCTGAAGCATAAAATTCTTGAACCATATCTGAGTCCCAGTCTATCAAGAATGTGGTATTTGTTCGACGCACTAAAACTCCCGTTCCCCAAGCTCCGTACTCAAGATATAAATTCCCATCAACTGTGCCATTCGGATTACTTACGGTGAACTCTCCTGTTAAATAAACAAAATTGCAATCTTGTAAAATATCTGCGTTTACTTAAGTATAGTTAGTCCTATAAGTAGTTTATAAAAAGTTTTCCAAAAAAAAACTCGTTTTCCGATTAATTAATATTTACCTGACTGCCCATTTCCATAAACTCCAACAAGAGCTTCGTTTTCCATTCTTTGAATTATATTCTTAGGTTTGGGAACCTTAAAATTGCTTGTGGGTAAAGGAAATGATGTGTAGGAATGAGTTTGAGGGGAGACCATCTGGCGAATATTTATTGCCTCTTCGTAGTTCAATCCTATAAACGATTAAAATTGAGTTTATTTCATTCATGTTGATGTGGTAAATTCAATGAATAAAAAATACTAAATGTAAGCATGAGCAACCTTTTTGAATTATGTCGAAAATTTGTCTGTGTAAATATCGATGGCCTGAGTCTCGATTGATTGCTCCTGGTCCATTGCTTACAGTAAAGATTCCAAGATTCAATGCAGGAAACAGTGACATAAAACTCTCATAAGGTGGGAGATATCCTCCATGAGATATTCTTTCCCAACCTGCAAACGTCTTAATTGTAACTGATTGTGAGATAACTTTTTTTAATTAATGTGTTGCAATTTGCATTTACCGTCTAGAAGACCAACATTTACACCAAGTCCATACGCGATGTCTCCTTCTATCACATCTCCAGGATTCTTTTTTCCTCCAATGAATGGAAACGGATTTGAACTTTTCCGTAAATATTTCATTGACTCCTAAAATTAATTGAGAAAAAAATTAGCTTTGTACTGTGGTATTTCTATTGCTGGTGAAGCCAGGTGGATGACTTATTCATTCATTAAGTACTTTGCAATACTTCTACGAATAGAATATTAACTACCTCTGGTACAATTTGTGTTGAGCCCACTTTTCCATTACTAAGTTGAAACTTAAGATATTTTATCATGTCACTTGGAGTGCTTAAAATACCACCGGAACCTATTGCCACTGAAACTCGTCTGGAAAAAGAATTAATCCATTGTCAGCACGTCTACATGTAACAATTCTATTTTTATTATGGCATACTTTAAGAGGTTAGGATTAAATCGCTTCGGTTGATTGTTAGCTCTGTAGTATGCTCTTGACATGTTAGGAATACTATCAAAATCATCCGAGTCACGAATAAACGTTGTGTCATTCATTCCAATCTCTCGGAATAGTTCTGTTAACTGAAAAGAAGTAACCAAACAGGATTTTTATGTAAGTACACCCGTACACAATACAAAACTTTCTTACATTTGCACTTTAATATACTTTACCGATTTATATGCAAACATTTTGTAGTAGTAATCTAACTTACCATATCTTCAAATGTTTTGTTGACCATTTCAGCTATTATTTCACCGGCAATAAACAGGGCTCCGTTATTGTATACAAAGTTTGTTCTGAAAGGACACAATTCTTCGGCGTACCGTTGCCTACTGCGTTCAAAATGAGTAATTCATGGAAAGAACTTTTATATAAGTTATTGGAATACACGCTGTATTAGAATCATACGTACTATAAAAATTCGTCCTTATTTTTAAACGCTCCAGCAGTTAAACCGATTCCTTCCGGGAGAAGGCAAGTTCTGTGCGAGAGTAAATCCCTGAGAGATGTGCTCTCAGAACGAAACCTTTAAAGGAATAAAATTAAACTACATTGTAATTAAAGAAATCATTGCAGTGTTTCATGAATCAGGCAATGTTTTAGCTATGTATATGTTTAATCCCTGAACATACCGGTCACTTAGCATGAAATCAAACGAGGGAAGCAAAATCTTTATTGGCGTATCTAAAGCAGTTTCTCCCAGATCAGGAAATTTTTGATGTAAAGTTCTCACAACCAGTGTAGCAGTGAAACTCTGAAATTATTTTGTATATTATAATTATTCAAACCATTTCCAATTTTCAGGAATTATTTACTTGAACTACCAGTGAAGAAACATACATATACACTGAATGGTATTGGTCCATAATTGAAAATTTATTAAAAGGGATCAATAATCATGATTACTTTAATAATTTAACCAAGTTATTTACATGATAATTACCGACATTTAAATGGATTAATGTAGCAAGGTATAAATGGCATATTATTGTGTATATATTATGTCAAATATTTCAATGAATTGAAGTAATGGGAAGTGCAATTATGACACGAAACGTGAGATTTATATCATAGACACATTTGCTTACACACTATTGAAATACCAAAGTTTAATTTTTCTTGTATGTGCATTAATTTTGTAGCAATATATTAATTCATTCATTTGTATACGCTTACAGGGGAGAGCTTTAATATGAACTATTTATTGATTGAAGAGAAAATTGAATTTCACCTTTGATATCGACCCAATTCCAAAAATTGTGTCAGCATTGACACTGAAACCATTTTCGAGGTCTCGGTATCCGTATCCCTTTGTCATGAGCCCAGTTAATCCATTATCCTTAACAATGGCAAGTCCCAACCCCGTTATATTGTGATACGGAATAAATGTTCTTGTTATGACTGTATCGATGATTCTTTGGATGTCCGCATCTAAGCTGAAGGTTAAAGATACTAATGCGACGAAAACTGAATGGAAGAGTACAGATTTCATTCTGTACGTGAAATAAAATCCCTGTTTGTAAACAGATTACACTTTTTTTAGGAACGAACACAAATAACACTAACACAAATTTTAAATTGCAATTTAAATTCAAATAGACAAAATTATGTAATATTTTATTAATTGATGTATGTATTTACCTAAAATAAATCCAGGAAAACGAAGTAATTAAATATAAGTGATATAATATAAGTTCAGAAACTTATACTTAACTATATGTAATTGACAGTCTTCAGCAACTGTATTCGACGTAGACTAAATGGAATGCTTATTGCTATGTTGTGTATAGGTTTTTTTCCTGCACTTAACTCATTTAAAAAAGAGAACAACAGCGTTTTCATATTCACTCTCTTATCTTAACTATACGCACTTGAGACTGCTTGAGATTAAATAATGTGCATAAATATTAATACATAGATATTATAAACAGTACAGTAAGCGAAAATCATTTTGCACACTTACAATACATGATAGGTACATACAAACACTCCAACATGATGAATTCACTCTACGTAAGTGTACTGACAAGTGTATCATGTTTGCAACAGTTGACTGCGCTTTACGGCTACTTAATTGAGCCTGTACGCTTGGACAGTGCTGAAACGAGCATTTACACACGTTAAACAAAGTGCACAAGTTACACATCTATAATTTGTGGGAAGTCTCATTTACACTGTAAAATCGACACTTATAGCTTGCAACAAATGTACGTAGCATTTACAATCAAATTATATAAGATCATACCATAACGTACCTACTTTAAGCGAGAGTTGATTTAATGAAGGCATATAACAATCATTCGCCAAATAGGTTGTTAATAGTAAACTAAAATCTATAGCTAAAAGTAATCTGTCTGATCATTGATACTTTTACCTTAGATCTTGTAATGGTAGGTTTGTTAGGCACCTCTGCATGAATTATGATTGATACAGAAAATACAGATACACAGAGTAGAGAGTAAATGAATATAGTAAGTTGGTATTTGTATTTACATTAGATTTATTTAAGACCAATTTGTTCCCTCGAAGGGAATTAATTAAATTTGTATTCAATTAGGTACATGAAATGTTAGTAAGTTTTATTATCCTTGTTTTAAGCGCAATGACAAGCTGGTCATTATTGTAAATGTCAGGTATTCAGTTTTGAAACTACGAAATAGCCATTTTATGATTCAAGTGTCCAAATTAAACAATTAAAGTCATCATAAAACTTTTAATTTGACACATAATACTCATAATTGTTTGGCCAATAATGGATATACTTTTTATCTGCATTGTGTACCAAGTACCAATGCCAATAATAATCTAAACCTATAGCTACTGCTAATATTCGTCGAGATAAAATTAATTTATATCTGCATGTATATGTATAGCTTTTCGTAAATATGCAATAATTCACTCTTTTAATATTGTTTTTTCTATTATTAGTTATCATGACTGAAAACGGTTATATTTCACACTTACTTAGAGATTACTTATTGTTAGTATGTACGTAATAAATTTAGCTTGTATAAAGGTCGCTAATGTAGAATAATTGCATCATTTATTAGGTAGGTACCTAAAAAATCTACGCAGGTATACCGCAAACTGCACACATTTTTGCTAGAATATTTTTCTATTCCTAGATTAATATTTAATAACATTCTTATGGAAGTAAAAAAAATGAGTAGATTTAATTAATTAACTATAAATTACCAAGTGTGTACACGTGGAAATAATTTTGTAATTAGCTAATTAGTTAACAACATCTACCGATTTAATTTTCCATTTTGGCATTGTGTTTTTCGCAACTCGGCGATTCGATCATCAAGCTCCTTTTCTGTTTGCAAACAATAAGCTGTATCAGCTAAAGGATTACCTGAGTCGTCATTACTGACAAAGCGTCTATAAATCATAAAGCATTCAAAGCATTAGAAAATGTATTATTCCTTTTAAAACGGGTGATGGTAGGATAATATTAAAACTGAAGTAATCACTTTTTCCTTAGTTCCTCTTTAGCCAGATTTTCTTCTAAAACAGGTCTGTCCAATCGACGAGCAAAAGGTGAATCAATATAAGCTCCATGAACACACGCATCCAAAATTTTGAAGGTGTCATTTACTGAAGCTAAAAGGATATTGTCGTAAAGACTGTTCTTGGCTAATTCAGTATTAAAATGCCTGATCCATAAATCATATAAAAATTCAATGGTTGAGTATTTTGAACATGCTACGAAAATACTAAAAATTCCTTATTCAAAGCACAAAGAGTTACCATCGGAGTCGAATCGAATTTTTAAATAACTGCTCCATTGCAACCTGATAATGATGATAGGCATTAATTGTCGACACAAAATTATTGAAGCAAATCCCGTGAACAAAATCCACAATGTGCCATGCAGCATCAACTATCACATCAAATTTTCCCCATTGGAATGTATCCTTATCCGGGAAATACGGAAGAGCTACACTGTTTCCATCCTTGTCTTTACGATTAATCAATCCGATCTACTCCATAAATTCAATAATTCCAATTAAAGTAAAATTTGAAACTACTCATTCAACAATGCAAGTCAATTATAATATTCAATTAGATTAGATACAGAGTTAAAATTGGAACATTAGTATCAGTGGCCACTTTTTGAAAAATTAATAATAAACTATTAGAAAAATTTGTCATTATTATCCAAAATTTGGATAATCAATTATAGCAAGGGGTAAACCGTAAGCCATTAAGAATTGGTTTGCTTGCTTTGCTATATCATGTGAAACAAACATTAAAAATATTCACAGATTAAAATGTAGAGAAACTGCAAAATAGAGACACGGTAAAGCCGACACTCGAATAATCACCGGGTTTTGCTACTTTCTTCCTCTAATTTACATGGGGTGAAGGGTCAAAAGTGGAAGTTACCCCTTCCCCCACTCTCACACTTCTGGGGGAAATAAGTGCTCGGGTGTTGTGTTACATCAAAATTTTATAGTAAAGGTGGGGAATCTGGGGTAGGCATGACATGAGTAAAATATGTGTATAAATTTATGTACATCATTTCCAGAAGAACATTTTTGTCCAGATGAACTATCAGTTCCTCCTGCAGTATCATTATTATTTAAGTCTGTCCCTTTCGGTAAAAGCTGAAGTGTGAAACCATCCGAAGATGTGCATTTATCCAAAATACTCAGAAGATTTTCGTAATGTTCCAAGGATGTATCTTCAATTTTTTCTGAACCTTGCTCTTTTAGAAGAAATAAGAAGGCCTTAACGATAGAATCAATAAATTGAGAATTCAAATACATTGGGTCACAACTTCCGCGTATGATTTCGGCTGACTTTTTGAACAGCGTAACGCTTCTTAAATCGCTGTCTACATTCTCTGGTGTGATTCCTGATAAGAAATAAAACATTCTCTTCGTCTGCTCTTTAAGTTCTGCTCTTATCGTGTCGAATGAAAGACTATCGTCAGTTATATCTAATGTTGCACGTTTTCTGCGTAAGTTGTTCTCATCGTCTTGGTTTGGTGAAGAAAAGCTTTGGGGATCATTCTTCGATTCAGATTGGACGCATTGGGGGCTGGTATGTGTAATTGACTCTGAAACACAAAACCCAACAGGGTTCACATTTATCAACAGTTAGCATGATGTCTATTTCCTAGCGTATAGTAGGATCCTTTCTTTTAGTAGGCATTTACCAAAACTGTCAGTAATAAACTAAAAAAATTACCTATGAATTAAAAAATCTTACCATCATTAATGAACAATTCCTTTTGTCCATGAAAAGACTTTGTTCCCTTATGAGATGTTATAAGTTGAGCCTGAAACAATGATAATAATTTGAAATTACAATTTTATTACAGATATTAATTTCTGATATCTGATCAAAATTAATATATTTTATTGCCATTTACAAAACATGAGTAACTCACATCAACGGACTTCTTCCTCATCCCGCATCTCCAACTTTCTTCATTTTCAGGGCAAATACTGGGTTTAAAGCAAAACCTTCTCACAAAAACAAAAAATGTATGTTTATTCTTCTCATCTTCAAACAAGTCAAAAATGAATTATTTATTGTCACTTATGCATATTTAATTCTATTAGATATGTTCAGCAGAAAAATGTAAAATATTAATTAAGATAAACCCATTTAAGTCAGCTTCTACGGAGTGAATAGTCTGAGGGTATTTGAAAAGAACTCCTGATGGACAATGATGAACAAATCCTAAAGGCTTGGCTAAACTATCATTAATTTTAATTGTTTGTATTCCATTATAGCAGAAATTAAATTCTGAATTCACAACTTTCAACAATACAAATGCAAACAAAAATGAACACATTTTTTACAGAAGCAAAATTTACAGTTTCCTTTTATCTCGATATCACTGATGTATCAATCACATATGTCGGATTTTTTTGTATACAATACAATGTGTAGAGATAATGTTAACTTTTACAAACGCTATTTTAGTACACGTAAACATTCAACACAATTTATTATTTCTATCTCTTGTACATACAGAATTATTTATTGTGCAACTAACTAATTGCCTTCCTTTAGAATGCATTTACATTAGCATTTAATTACACATGATAGAGGAAGTAAATGTAATAACAATAACACACTTAAGTGTTATCCTCGGAATCAATCTGTTCATTGCTCTTTCGAAGTCTAATTTCATTCATTTCCAACGCATTTCTTAGTTGAATCAAAGAACTTTGGTAAATTCTAGTATAATAATTACTGTGCATTAAAATTCGTTTTATGAGATCCCTAGCTACTTACTGTTACAGTAAAACAAGGAAACCTAAAATAAAAGTTTGCAAATGCAGTGCAGGCATACTATAAAAAAGTTGTATTTTGTACTTACATGCGTACAATGTACAAGGTGTAGGTACATGCATGCAAAACCAAGCAGTAGAAATAAAGGAGTTCATAGCTACATTATTCTTCACTCTGGTAGCGATGAATTATCTCATTAAATTTTATCTTATCATCATGTCAAATATGATCAAGTGTAGTTTGATCAAAAATTTGGGGCAATGAATTTACGTTTATTAGCACAATATTTGGTTTCTACTTATATGAACGTAATTCTGTATATAAAATAAACCATGTGTACTTATTATGCATAACTCATTAAGAAGCTGCAGCTGTAATAAAAAAATTAATTATACAACTAAAACTTAAAAGCGATTTATTTTGTAGCCTTTACCTATGTTTTCTTACAGCTATCGTGTGTGTATGTGTGTGTGTGTGCAGGTAATGCGTTTTTGCATAGCCATTAATCAGGAAACTTATGTTTATGCAAAAACATGAAACAACCTTTTTAGACTTTTTTATTTAGAGGAAATGATTAAGAGGAAAGGAATTGTCGAACTTCATAAAGCTAATCTCTTTAAGCTTCTGATTTAAATACTCATTAAAAGTTCATTCATTATTACATCGGTTGTCAATTGTAGCGTTTGGAATTTTCTTAAGCTTATTTTCCTAGCTTTCAGCCCCCAAAACGGCTTGAGCCACCCCCCCCCCCCCCCCATTACAAATTTCTAGATACGCCCCTGAATGACATGAAAAGTATTTTATAATTTTTATATCATTAATTACTACTCTCATACCCCTACTGATTCCAAAGTTATATTTTAGTTTGTTGCCTATACTCAATTATATTCGTTGTTCCAATCGTTGTTGTAATCTCCAAATGTTTAGATATTTTTAAAGGTTTCCTACTGCATGTATTTAGAATTAATTCTTTTCTGACGAGGAAAATATTTTATGTTTTTGGAAACAAATCCTTTTTTATTTGCACTTGAACTAAGTAGGTTTGTATCGTTTCATGAACGAATAATTTGTCGAACCTGATAAGATGACAAGAATAATGTGGATAATTTGATGGCAAAAAATGGCAATCCAAAAATTATTTACATCCTATTGGTACTTATTGCATCTTTAATTCCAAATTGTATTTATTTATTTCGTCCCCTTCGGGCAATAATTAATTGAAGCTCATTTAATTTTTATAAATCTCTGGAGCTTCATTTAAAATTTCACCATAATATGGCAATTGACAGTCATGAATCACGAAGATGTGTCATCGAAAATGCTATTAACTAGATACGGTATGTATTAAGTAAGCATATCAGTACAATTATGCAATTGGTGACTGGTGATATCATATTTATGTATATCTTATCAATATCAATCACTTACAATATAATTACAAGACTATAAATGCGTAAAATTTAAAAGTAATTACTTCATACCTATAGGGTTTAGTACTGTTTCAGGATTAAACAGTAGTATTAAAAATGATAGGCATTAAATGACAATCTAATGAATGCAACTGTTTCTTATTTAATAATTAATTCAAGAACAACGATTATATTAAGTTGTGATGTGGAATGAGAGGCATTCGGTGTATTGATAGCTGAAATATAGATCACGTTTACTTGCTGTTTTTATGCTCCAATTTTTTAGTATAGGTATGACGTATGAAAATATAAAATCCGGATCATGGTTACATAATGAGTTGATTACGCACTTTTAACGTTTAGGTCATATTTTACCTGTAAACTACAAATTACCAACAGACAATTTTCTCACTAGCTTTATATTGACAAAGACACAAATATGTGTGAAGGTATTATAATAAATACTTACAAAAGCAACGATTTTTTTATCCTTGGTAAACATAACGCAATCTAATTTGTAATAATAAGTAGAGCAATTGATTACGGACTTATCGGGATTCTGAGACACGCAGAATTAGAAGATATTGCTTAATCTCAATTCGTCAAACATATATGGACACAGCTTCTTATTAATCTTATTACAATAATAA
>JABASD010005734.1:0-11713 GCA_019776165.1 Pogonognathellus flavescens
TAAGCAAAGGAGCACAAATACTGTTTTATTCCTCTACGTTTAACTTAACTAGCAAAGCACCTATTCCATCTAACCCTTTAATTCAGTATAAAATAAAAGCACAATTGTTAGTGATTTTCTCCGTGGGGAATAGAATTTTAAAAGCAGGCCCTTTTGACTGATATAGTAGGGTATAAACGGTAGTGGTAGTACTATTAAATGCAAAATCATATAGAAGCATCAATCAGATTTCGTCATGTTTTGTTTGATATAGGAAGCAGAATCAGGTTAATCGGTTGCGGTATATGCTAAATCAGCAAATAGAAGCAGAATAAAAGTGTACGAGAAAGGTATAATATATAGAGTTCTCTTTGCAGATAGTCAATTGTTCAAAAATCGGACATTTGTTTTCAATAACTAAATTGTTTTTGAACCGATCATGGTCATCAACGAACTCCGTCTTCCTTTTCGCTTCAGTGCTTTATGTTCAAAAATTCATTTTTGTGGCCTAAAAATTACTCAAGTTATCGTGGTGACAGACAAATGTGTATCTAAATAAATAAAAACTGGGATATCAGAATTAAGAATAAACAATTGCGCTCATAGATTCAAAATATATAATTTAACAGATACTAGAAGCGTATGAAGCAGTATCGTAGAAAAGTCCCGTTTTTCGGTCGCATAAGGTCTACGCGAAGCGGTGAGACCTAAAACGTTCACAAATGATGTAAGTGATATTCCTTTAGCTTAGAAAGTTCTCTTCGTGAACTGTATAGTATAGTAGTATGTGCAGTTGAACAGTTCGCAAAAATTGGAAGATAATGAAGTATGCGATAGTGTAAAATTATACTTTTTGCATTGCTAATTTTTATTTAGCATATATCCACAGTATTCCATAACTGACTAAATACTTGTGTGTGATCTAAGTTCATTTTATTCAAATTACAACCCTTTGTCGATAAAATTAATTGAAATGCTCAATACTTAATTCTCGAATGCCAAATGAATACTTTAAAAGCAATTCATACCATAAAACAGTGGAAAACTGATGTAATAATTTATCATATTTAAAGATAAGTTATATATAGAGAAGTTAAAACTTCACTTCTCTATAACATTAAGTGTATCATAAGCACGTTAAACTGTGACACTGTGTCAGTAGCAAGTATAACTACTCTGATTTCATGAGTTAAAAAAAATTATTAGCATTAAATTTATACTACTTTGCACTTCCTCTGGTTGGATCAGTTGTCGGTTGAAACCAGATGTTTTATAGTCATTAGTTTCCAGCCTAGCGATTGAAATCTTCAGTTTGCTTTCTTCGACATTCGACTCCGGTGAGATTATTTTTGAGAACCAATTTTGTTTCTGCTTAGATTGTAATATCTGTATTGGTAAGGGGCATCATTTTGATAATCTTGCACCCCGGCAGCAGGGGCATGCGGTACGCCCCTGATTCCATCATTTTTATGCGTACACCAATTTCTTTAAAGTTAAAGAAATGGGTGTACGCATAAAAAGTAGGAGTTCTCCTTTTTCTAGTATAACTTCAACTCTTTAGATGGTCGGTCATAATTTTATTTCAATGTCGTCGAATTTGTTTAATTGTTCTGCAGATGCATGCGGTGCGCCACTGTTTATTAATTACTTTCTTCGCAATGTGCTGAGATACCTGAAAGCATATATTAAGGAAATGGACCCTATATTATAAATACGAAGACTACTAGCCAACTTAATAATTTCACCATCCATTTTGCACTGTTTGATTATAAAATAGCGGAAACCACCTAATAAGAATAGAGATCGCATGTCCGTCCGTCCAACTAAGACCACCATAACTCGAGGACGAACTAATACAATTCTAGAATTGTATTAGTTCGTCCTCGAGTACGACGAATGAGAAGCTTGATAGGTATCAAGCTTCTTATTCGTCATCTCTGGGTCAAAACAAAGGTGTAATTCAAAAATGAGGTCAATCTCGGACGATCAATATTGCGTGAACGAAGGTATCTTTTCCGTCTATTTGTCACGGCGATATTTCAACATCGAGTTAACATATTTAATTTGTAGTCGTTCAAACTATGAAGCTATAAGTCGAATGAAACCTATGAGTGACAACTCAATTAACAGCAACAGTTAAAAACCCACTGATAGGTAGCTTTTACAAATAGATAATTGTATTGCATATTTCCAACGAAAGGTATAATTTCTGATGGCGTTTATGAACAAGAAATGAAAAAATCACGTACTTGTGGGACCTTAAAATGTATTAGTTCTGCGGTTTATCTCACTTGTTACACGGACCAGAATAATATGTTGTTGTTCGTTTAATAGTGGTTATAAATATACGTAACTGTACAAAATAATTTTTGCCTTACGTAAATACATTTGCATTGATACATTGATAGTAAAAATGTGTTCTAACACTATTTACTTGTCGTGGGATTAATTGTGGTCAAAAGTTTTGCTTTCAATAGCCACTTTCATAATGAAATGATTGCAATATAATGTTAATCTACAAATATTAAACTCTTTTAAATTATAATTGTACAATATAAAATAGTCATTTTTAATCATTCATATCTGTTACTGTATTTATTACTTGTTCCTACTAAAATAAAATATTGACATATGTCACTATTAAATTCATTAAATCGGATCCAGTGAAGGAAGACGAGATTATATAATGTAAAGTCACACAATTAATCCTGATAAATGTAAACAAAATTACTGTGCTATCATTTGCAACTATTATACATAATTATACACTTACTCTATGATAAAATCCGCACCCGCCTGCGGCGAACTAATGGCAAAGCTAAGTTATATATATTACTACTGTAGATAATTGTACAAACAATAATAACTAATATAATATTATAAAATTGTATTATATTATAGTTTTAATTTGAGATTTGAGTGATTCGACTCCCGAAGGAGTAAAAAAATAAAAAATATTACTTGTTCCAACTGAACATCTTAATCTAAATGCTTTTTCGGGAAAATTATAGTGCTCGTTTTGTGATAGTTATTTTGCCAACAGAAGTAGTTTATGCATACATAAGAAAAATCATCTTTACCCTAGTATATTACTAACCTGTCGTGGCCTTTATTAAATAGCGCAAGCTACTTTATAACAATGGTGTCTACGTATGTCTGTCCGTCTGTCCGTCCGTGACACGATTATCTCTCGAACGGATAAACAGAATTCTCCCAAACTTCTCATGCGTGATATCTGAGTCCCATCGAAGGTCCAGTTTGCAAATGTAGTCAATCGGTTAACTCCCTTATGACATTTGACCTTGCAGAATAACCGCTGTTTGTGACACCAAACACTCACGAACGGATTAACAGAATTCTTTCAAACTTCTCATACGTGATCTGTAGGTCACAGAAAGGTGAAGTTATTAAATGAGGTCAACCGGTGAACTACTTCATGACCTCTGACCTTTTACAGTAACTAAGGTCTATGACCACGATAACTGAAAAAAAGAAGGATGAACAGAACTCGTTCAAACTTCTCATACGTGACAGCTGGGTTCAAGTAAAGGTCAAGTTTGCAACTGGGGTCAACCGGTCAACGCCTTCATGACCTTTTCTTTCGCTACTTTATTACAGCCGTTTTGTAATGGTTTATTGAACTACAACATTTACAGGACAGACATATGGAAAGTCACTCTGAAGCAGGAAACGAAAACCCCCGGGCTCATCAGCCTTGAGCCCCTCCCCCCACCAGATTCCGGAAAAAATGGGGTATCAGACAAGATTTGCGGCTTCGAACCCTCCCCAGATGGCTCGAGACCTCTCATTACAAATTTCTAGATACGCCTTTGCTTTCCATGTTATAAAACAGTGCAGTAAAAAACAGTAAAATGATGTAATATTTGAGTATGATATAATAAAATGTCATATTTAACGATAAGTTATATAGAGAAGTTAAATATTGTTATAAAGTTACAAACATAGGAGAACGGACAAGGATCGTTTCAATCGGTCAAACCCTTTGACCTTTTACAGTAACTATATGTACTTGCAGTAAAAGTTAATATTGTATATATATAGTGTTATATAGAAAGTCATTATTATATATTGCATACCGTTTGAAGAATGCGAATGGTGATTCTCTACAAACATTTTCATATTGCGATACGTAAACATAGTACACCATAATAAAGGTATATAGCAATCCATTAATTACGAAAGAATGGCAGCTACAAACACATATCAATGCACAATATTCATTGGGCTTTTAGGTTTCTGTTTCATGTGCTCATTTACGAAAGTGAGAATAAATAATTTCTTAATGCTACTCCATTTCGCAGACAAGTACTGACATCATTTCTGTCAGACTATTGATTTCTTTACGTGGGATGGTTACAATCTTAAACGAGAAAGCAAATATTTTATCCAGCCAATATTACTACTATTTCAAAACGCTATCTTTTATTTGGTTTGGGCTTTTAACGCCTGCAACTTACAAATAGAAATATCTACCTACTTAATTTTAAAAGAATGAGAAATATTCATAGAACATACGCTGTTACAAAACAGAAATCTATAATATCAAGTTGTAACTCCAGTTCTGGAACAGACAACGACGGCACACTGTTTGATTATTTAGATCTACCGACACGTATCAAAAATATTCATTTGCAAAGCAGAACACGAACTTAACTTCAGAGGATTTTAGTGAAAATTAGGAACACTCGGAAACTAGGGCCGTATACTTAATGAAGGGCAAGAGTAACATGATGCTTCAATGCTTCCCAATTGTATACTCGCGAATTGTATTTTATTTTAATACATGGCGAGGGTCTCGGTCTCATACCCGCTCTCGATCTAGGTATTAATTTTTTCTCAGTAGTTGCTACTCTTGCCGGCCATTAAGAATACGGCTGTAAATGTTTCGGCACGGGGTGGACATACTTTCACTGCTATTACTATTACGGACAGTAGAATAACTGTTTAATCATACTGCAACAGCTAAATTGCTTTTGCTTATAGTAAAGTAGGATAAAGTAGAGTGTTTGACAGTATTAAAAAAATTCTTGTACTTCTTGCAGTTTGGTGAAGTTTGCTTGACAATTAATCCACAAATTGTGACAATTATTCATATTCACTACAAATACTGTTTGTGATTGAAATTTGTTAAATATCTTTGTCATTTAGTTTTGCCAAATTTTTATTTCTGGTGACGAAAGCCTGGAAATTAAATATTTGCGAAGCTGAATATTTTCGATTGATCTGAATATAGTGTGAATATTTAGGAGACTAAAAAATGTTTCAGAAATCTATTTTATTGACATTGTACGTATTGCTGGCGTATTCGAAAGGGGAAAATCCAAACAAATTTTTAAACTTGAATTCTTACTTGGAGCCATTCGGTAATTGCTTTATCAATATTGAATTTTTCGATAATTTGGACACAGACTTCGCTGAGTTTGCCTATCCTGTTATTATTGGCCTATCTCAATTGAAGACATCTACAGTTTTAACTCCTGAAGCAGAAATGAGATTTACTAAATATCCTACCTTAATATCTTCATGTCTTTGCAAAATTGAGTTCTTCCTTTTTCCCTTGTCCGCTTATCGACATGAAAGGGGAGAATTAAATTTCGTTTTTCCAAAAGCTTATTATTCGTTGTCGGATCAAATTTATGATACTAATCATAATCATTTCATGTCTGTAATGGACATATATCAAAGTTATGACACTTTAATGATTCTTGATTCGATGATCGGACAGAAAATGCAAATGTTGCATAAGTGGATGAGTGCGGCAGTCAATATCAGAGGAATTTCACTTCCTTTTCGTCTTAAAGTGATTGTAATATCAGTAGATCCTAAATCCACACAAGTTTATTTGAATAATTATTTTCACTGTGAAGGAAAGGATGATTTCGAAATTGATTTGACTGTTTTAAAAGAAACGTCATTTACCAGAGACTCCTTAAACAAAGAATGGAGACGGAAAAGCTTAATCAACAATCTCAAGACCCAATGGCGGTTCTATGACGATAGAACCATAACTCCTCTTAACGTGGGGAAAAGACCACAGAAAATCACGTTCCAAATATTTCACAATAAAATATACGATTCAAACGTTCCCCTTCTGTATCTCATTGCACTAAATGAGAGTTTTTATTGTCCGATAATATGGAAGGGTGATTACAAATACCCAAGTGAATGCCGTAATGCTTTACCTTCTATTAGTTACAATCGGGCGGACACATTGTTTTTCATTACTAAATCGCAGTCATTTAAATTTGTGACGTGTGATGGAATCAAGGAGATAGGAAAAATTTCATTTCTGTCCTACATTGCATGTTTCGATTGTCCCACTTGGTTTGGAATTCTCATAAGTTTCTTGGCTGTGAACTCGATGTTAAAAATTGTCTTCACAATACGGAAAATTAAAACAAATTTCATCGCCTGTCATATTTTGTTAGATCAAGGAGCAGACATTGGCGTGAATTCCAAACAACTAACTGCCGTGTATTTTATTTATGGATCTTGGGTTTTAGCAGTTTTGGTTATTGTCAAATGAGTACAAAAACTGGAGCATTTCAGAATCGTCCGCACCAAGAAAACCTTTTGTTATACAAACTTTTGGCGAACTCGTCGATTTAAATTATACACTTTATTCACCTTTGAAGTTTAACAATAATGCATACTCAAAGTCGGGTATGTTAGGTTTTGCGTTTTACGACTATGTCTGGACATATTTCTTATCCTTGCCCGAATTATTAAAAAGGTCGGACATCTTCGGCCGTTACCTAATAAACATTTTAGAGATGATTACCATGCCTAAACGTCGTTTGTCGACGTTCAAACCAGATGCATTTATCCCACCGGAAATCATTTTTGAAGAGATTTTAAGCTGTAATAAAACTGCGTTTTTAGATTTGTCAGAGAGACTGGACATATTCTATGTTAGTTTAAAAATTAAGTTTCCACGGAGAGCAGAAATCATTACGAGTACTGAAGAATTATTTCCTGAACCCATTGGTTGGTTTGTGAATGGTTTATATGATCCGATAGTTCTTGGTCGATTGGGAGTCATTCAACACTCTGGAATCATTAAAATTTTGAATGAATTAGAAAAAAACCGCTTAATTCTGCAACAAGTGAGGAAGACATTGACCATTGAGGATCCAAACAAAGGACTTAGCTTGAATGACAATTTCGTCACCGTATTTTATATTTGTGGCATACTTTTTTTGATTTCTTTCTTATGTATTTGGATTGAAATGCAAATCAAGTGGTTGGAAGTTACAGCCTACGGTACGAAAACTCATCGCTATTACTTACAAACCGGCCAAGTGTTAATGTATTGGTTAAAATATGTCCCACTGAAAATACCCCAACTATGTATGTCTATAAAAGGAAAACAGAAACCGCATTTAAATACACCATTTATAACGGTCCAGGGAATTAACGAGGTGGACATTGACACTGGGTTGTGAAACTATGACCTGGCAACATTAAGTGTGACATCAACACGTCCAACTGTGACACTGTGTCAGTATCAATTATAATTACTCTGTATGCATGCATTAAAAAAGTAATTAGTATTACATTTCCATTACCTCGCCAACCTCGTAGTACTTATTTTACAGTCATCATCTTTCAGCACAATGATTAAAATATTTAGTCTGTTTTCTTTGGCATGGGATTCGAGGCCGTTTATGCGAAAATCGTTTCGTGTAACCCCTTTTTCTATAGCTTCAACTGTTTGGATAGGCTTTAATTGGCTATCATTTCATTTATTTTGTCATATGCATTTGCTGTGTTTATAATATGTGGTTGCTTTCTGTGTAATAAATGAATATTACTCAAATAATAATATCAAAAACTGAAAGTGTAATATTGTGGCTGCCTGAAAGCATAAATTAAAAAATGGCTTGTACTAAGTACCCCACTTAATTTACTTATTTGCAGTACACTTTTATTTAGTTTCCATAGCATAGCCAAATGATTACTGAAATTCATTTTGTTGTTTAAAACATTTTTAAAAAAAATGGTAAGTCATGTTACTAAATGGAAAGTCATATAGTTTCACAAAAAAGGGATGAGTCGAATTAAATGGTGAAATACTGCAGCAATAGCAAAAAAGTCTCTCTATGTATTCTAAACCAGTGCGGTCGTACCAGCTCCCAATAGACACAACCAGGCGCGTAGCCAGGGGGGGTTCACAGGGTGCACGTGCACCCCCCAAAATATCTGAACTTACACTAGATATTTTTGGAATATTTCAAAAAACGTCAAAATGCATCAAATTTTGCTCTAAAATAACAAAAAGTAATAAAAAGGTTCGCGCTACGCGCGAATTCAATTCATTTCTAGTTGATTTTAGCCCATATTTTCGGCAATTTTTTGCGCTACGCGCGGAAATTATCATTTATAAGGGTAAGATTCAATTCAAAATAAAATGAAGGCATACATCTTTTTCTCCTGCTGTGCACCCCCCAACTTTCATTCCTGGCTACGCGCCTGGACACAACGAATAAGTCAACCAAGTCAAATCAGTCAGGGAATAACGCTCACATACATTTTCAAGAGCCGTTTTAGCTAAGGATGGCTTGCCTCTGCTTTTCTTCTTAGTGGAAAAATATCTTGAGCTTTTATGAAAATGATCGAATTCTTGTTAATATATGAAATAGCAATAATATATGAAATAGCAATAATGTCTTAAGTCAGGGCCGTAGCCACGGGGGGTGCTATGCTAAGGGTGTTCAAGCACCACCCAGAATATGTTTTTGTGCACTAAATATTGTTAGAATTTTCATACAAACAAGCCAAAATTATATAATTGACTTCAAAATTACGAAAAATCGTCAATTGCGAAAATGATGTTTTTCTGGTTTATTTCTGTTAACCTAAATTTGCTCCATTTTTTCGCTTTGTAACCGCAAAATGGCCATGTAACCCGAATAGCACACACCAATTTTCATTCCTGGCTACGGCCCTGTCTTAAGTACACAGATCATGTAGATGTAGAACGGGTTTAATAATCCGCTGGTAATCTGCTGCCTGATTTTTGCTTATGTCAATACGGAATCAGCTGAAACGTAGTAAACTGTGAGACATCATATTCATATTGATTAATGTTAAATAAGCGAGACTTCATTAGTTACCATTTATTTTGAAAAAATTGTATTTCAGTACGGAGTTGACCTCCACAGAAGAACAATAAATAAAAATAAAATGTATCTCAATAAATCAGATTATGGACACAGAAAACTCTTTACATTTATAACTGTACAAAATAATTGTCATTATGAAGCATTGGCATCAGTTAAGTTACTGCATTGATTACTTACTGCACTTTCTAGTATATTTTATACATATACAAATATATAATACTTAGTATTTCTTTTTCATTAATATTTAGCAAAAAATAGCGAAGAAATTGTATTAAAATAACAGCTGCTTTTTATTTTATTAGTCAGGAATATTCTTATAAAATCTGTTCTAGTTTTTCAATAACATAAATGGACGTCTCAATACTTATTCATTCACAGAAAACATATTAAATGAGACTCGAGGTAAAATAAGAAAAATAAAACTACGCTTTATTAATCACTTTGATAACTTAATATTTAATTTTCATTAGACTTTTCTTGGACAGCAATAAGTTGATGGTCATCGCATGGGTTCCAACCTTATGTATTATGTATTCACAAATAAGAATAAATATTTCAACTTCTTCTGTGATAGGTGGTGCCACTTCATGTTCCGAAGTATCAGATTCTGACGCTCCTGTGACTGGGTAAGTCTGTCTGTTTGGTGGTGGACCTTTGACATTTATTAGTAATAGAACACTATTACAATTAATTATTATAAAGATCATGGCTTATGTAATGCCTTCTTTTGCACGCAGTCATAATAGTAATAAACCGGTTCAACACCGTAGCTGCAAAGTAACGAAGGGGAAAGTGACACTGTGTTGTGAAATTCTTCAAAATAAATGCTTGTGTGTCACAACGGGTACGAATGATTCACAGGAATCTTAAACTAACAGTGCACACTGAACAACTACCCTCGACTCTGGTCACAGCACACTACGCAGACACTGAAAGAGGCGCAACAGCAGTATATTATGAGCAAATTATTTCTACATGTAAAAATATTTGTATATTGGTAAACATTTCATAATGGCTGACTCACTGACATATTTTGTTACTGTATTAAAAATTACAAAAATCCCGTTATTTTAATATGCATAATATTGAATTGACAATAATATGAATATTATATTCAGTGTGACGGCTTTGTTGTACATGAGTATTATTACATTTTACGTATTTATTGTGACTGAAGTAAAATTCACAAAGCAGCATTTAAAATGCATTGTGTTTTGAAAGCTGTTTTAAAATTAGTTAGTCTAAGTGGTGAAAGGTCATGAAGGAGTTCACCGATTGCCTCCATCTTCGAACTTAGCCTGACATATGTCCTCACCAGTGTGTGTGCTAAATTTGAACAAAATATTTCAATCCGTTCTTGAGTTATCGTGCGAACAGACACATGGACACGAAATGCGTTTTTATAAAGTAACTTCGTTACTTAATAATTAATTTCATTCACTACAATACAATACAATTTTTGCCAGAAAGAAAGAAACAGAAGGTTTTTTTGAGTATGTTTTATAGATCAAAAATAAGAACCAGTATAGTGTTGACGTATGAATAAAAGTTCATTGAAATTATTTGGTTTCGTGTAATGCAAAAAGAAAAACTTCGGAATAAAACAACAGTCTTTTCGTCGTCAAAGGCGTTTATTATCATTGTTTTTCGTAGCATCCTAATAATTAATTATAGTGTGTCACTTTAACTTGACGCAGCCAGTATTATTGTAATGTAAATCGTATCTATGTAACAGTATACTCTGTTTAAATAACAAATTATCATGCATATTATCCTGCATATCTCAAACGAGTTAAACGACGATTTCAGTTGGGTAGGTACTAGAGGTGCGCCCGAACAGGTTTTTTGTTGCTCGGTTCGGTTTGGGTTAGAACAATTTTGTGTTCGGTTCGGTATGGTGTGCAAAACAATTGTTCGCGTTCGGTTCGGTCTAGTGTGGAAATAATAGTCTGTGTTCGGTTTGCACTGTTTTTGCAAGTCAAAAATAAAAAACAAATTAAGACAGGGTGAAAAGGTTTTTTAAGCAGTGCCAACGTACATTTGAACTAAAATTGTTAATTAACTAAAAATTACTAAATCAAAAGATTTTGGACTCGTAAAATTTAATGTAGGTATATTCCTTCAGATGCGTGTT
Organism: Pogonognathellus flavescens; assembly: GCA_019776165.1. Lineage (NCBI taxonomy): Eukaryota > Metazoa > Arthropoda > Collembola > Entomobryomorpha > Tomoceridae > Pogonognathellus > Pogonognathellus flavescens. Next base: position 11,260 of record JABASD010005734.1, read on the forward strand.
CGGTCCTGTTCGGTAATTCATTCGATTAGGTTCGTGTTCAGTAAAATTTGTAAAATAATTGTTCGGGTTCAGTTTTTTACACATCTGTGTGCAATATGGTATCACCATTTACCACTCAAACTGTTGGACAAATTACATTTTTGAAATTTGCATCCAAAGAATTTTTTCAATTATGTTTAACTTTTCGGAAACTATAACTTTCGATATCTGTCGATATTTCCGTTATTTGTCATTGATTATTTTTAACAAATATTTGTAGATTTAAAATAGAAAATGAGTGATATTTCAATTATCTTTCTTATTTGATTTTTTCATTTGATGTTCCTGTGATGTCTCTTATACTTTTATATTTGTACGGACTCCACCAAACCCAACACAATATATGACGAGCCGTACAATAACGCACAATCCTCTTCGATAGCTCAGGACTGTACTATCCACAGGTCACTTCCAA
>JABASD010005735.1:0-11713 GCA_019776165.1 Pogonognathellus flavescens
ATACAAGGGCGTAACTACGTATCTCACCGGGCTTGACGCTTGAGTGCCCCAGATTCCGGGAAAAAGGGTTGTCAGACCCCAGACTGCTCGAGCCCCCCCCTTCCATTACAAATTTCTAGATACGCCCCTGGCTATATACTATGTAAAATAAATATTATTTGTTATCGCAGAACTGCTTTCATGATTTTCATTGTTTTTATCTCAAACTATCCATACACGAAAAATCTTATCCGATTCAGTCTTTAGTCTTTACCATTGATTGGGTGCATCGGTACATAATGTACATAAACATCAACATCAACTGTGTAGGTCGAGGGAGTAGGTCCCTAAATTCCCAAATAAGTGATTTATTTTCCTCAACCATTTACAAAACTGACTACGATTTTACTCTTGTTCTTTCTGGCCTGGGTAAATTTCTGCATAGTAAAAATTAAATATTAAAAATACCCAAATTAAACGACACAATTAAAAAGTTGGCTGAACATTATGAACATGTTTAATAAAAAGTTGAGAGTCCATACTGCAAAAACTGCAAACTGTGTATCTAAAATCCAAACAAAATAAAAAAATAAAAGCTATATTTTACTGTACACTTGTTTGAGGACTTGAGTTGAGACTTGCACTAACTGTACAGTGTTGTGGCGTCTGGCGTACATACATAGCTGAGGTGCGGCGGTGAAGGCTTCATAATATTTTCATAGTTAATATCAATTTAAAATTGATCCATTATATTGTGTCATTTATTTATTTATAATATATATACTTACTTACAGGTGGTTACGTGAGTACGTCAAATGTCATTGATGTGACATGTTACGGGACGGGATGATGGCAGCAGAACTAACTCGTAAGAAGAATTCGGCAAGGTTTATCAACAAATTAGAATGGAAAAAAGAATTGTTACAATTTCAAATTCTGGGTGACAAAAAAGGACGTTTTGATTTAAAGATTGAATGCCTTGATGGATATTTTTTGGCTCATAAAATGGTTTTTACAGCATTTTCAGAAATCACATGGTCGGATAAGAGGAATGTAAGTTTTTTGTAATGTCGATTTATCGTTTAATTATTATTAATTCTTATTATTGTGCTAAAAATAATATTATTATCCTTCAATTGTGCTAAAAATAATATTATTATCCTTCTTTATTCTTCAGGGTATCCAAGAAAAATGTGTGGTGATGAACACAGTAGAGGAAGTGGCGAAAATCGTGTTTTTGGCTTACACTGGAGAATATTTCTTCAAGGACACACCTCCATATCTGGATGGTCTAATAAAAGCATTTCAAATCATTCAGGACAAGCTAAGTTGGGGGATGCCTTACTACATTAATGGCAGATCGTCATCGTCACATAGTTTAACTCTGCGAAAAGTGCGAGCTTGTAGAAAATCCGTCATAACGGGCACTATGGAGGATGTTTATATTTACGAAGACGGATCTGTGATAGGTTCGTATTTTAATTTATTGTCTTTCAATGGGGTAACTAAGATTCTGGAAGAGTGGGTCAGAAAAATAATCAAAGTGGTCTTCTCTTGGGTTTCATATTTTTTTCAAATAACCGATTTTTCTAATTCTGGAATCTGGGGGAGCCCATACGTAGATAGATACATTTCGTATGTTTTCACCAATTACATGTTTGTAAATCTACTTTATATTAATGTAGCTGTAAGGGACAGTACAACCATTGAAACCAGTGAAAATGTTCTTGACATTGGACATGCCTGTGACCTTTGTTCATGTATCTTTATGGAAAAGATTCAGTTAGAAGAACATAAAAGAAATTGTCGACCTTTAGTCACAGTTAAGTCAGAGATTCTGTCACCCCCATTATCTGTCACGAGTGAAAAAGTCAAGTAATAAAGCATATAATTATAATTTTAAATCTGCATATATATAATAAAATTTTATATAACAAAAAATAATTTGTAGTGAAAGTTCGAGCACAGTGCCTTCCTACCAGCAGGAATTTCGGACACCCACAAAGCCCACAAGAGCAATTTCACCAGAAGAAACTGTGTGCAGTTGTGGACATAAAACCACCACTGATAAAAGTAAGTTGTAATGTTTTACTTTTACTACTATTGTTCTGTATATACTTTACCTTCACCTTTTATATTATATTATATAATCCAAATCTAAAGCGGATTCAATTAACAAAAGTCTTTCAAATATTAAAAATTAACGCCTGTGTATAATAAATGTTTTGCTGAATTGTTTTTATTGTTTATAATTGCAGAATTGGTTGAACATTATAACCAAATCCACGACATTAAACCTACAATGGATTATAGCACCAGACCCTTCAAAAAATGTAAAAGATGCCCATTTAATCAAAAAGGAATTCCATTGTCCACTTTTCTTAATCATGTATTAAATTGTAAAGCAGTAAGTAATTCCGTTCTTGATCATGTTTTTTAAGAAACTGGTATCATGATTAATAGATAACTGATACCTAATTAAACTATTTTTTAATTTTACAGGCTGCCGGATACAATTCTTTGGAATTTCTAGATTGTTTACTGCAAGATGGTTCGACTTCGACGTTTGACCCGTTGCTGTTGCAAACACCTGTAGACAAAAAGAAAGGTTACAACACCCCCAAAAAGAGTAATGGGAAAGGAAAGAAAGTGAAGCCAAAAGAAGTTAATAAAAAGACTTCAGTGAATAAAAAATCATCCAAAGAAGTTTCGAATATCGGGAACACAAATATTGGGGAAGTCCGAAGTCGCCAATTGCTAGAAAACACGGAAATGCCTTTTTTGGAGCATTATAATAGCACACCTCCTCGTGAAATAATCGCCAATAAGAATGTTGACGCAAGTAACCAACCATTAAAGAAAAGTGCACCGCCTATTAAAAAGATTAATTTTACACAAGTTTATACTCGGGCTACTTCAAATCTGGATGGCCAAAGAGATAATTGCAACTTAAATGTGAACACAAACCAATCTAAGGATGGAGCGGAAAGAAATGAATTTAATACACCTAAGAAAAAAGATGATAAAATTCATCCTCCTGAGTCAGCTTCCTTGAATGAACCTACAATTATATATTCTACTTTCCAACAAAACACTGCCCAAGTTCATCCTCAGTCGACTTCCCTGGACGACATTACAGATAGAAATATGCAGCGTTGCATGAGACCTCAGACATGGAAAACTCCTTTGACTACCACAGCGCCCATTATCATGACATCAAATGAATCCGAGCTTCAAAGGACTCTTAAAAGAAAACTGTCATCGTCACCGCATTCTGATAGTGATACTACGAAGCTTATTAAACTACGGCCATGGGACACACCGAGAAAAGAAAGATTAACGTTGGGCAAAGCCTTCAGTCCTCCTTCAAATCTCAACCGATTTCCATTGGGCGGCCATAACAAGAAATGGCACTGGTCATGCAATTTTTGTAAAAAGCAATTTGATGAACAAGTATCCTACATGAGACATTCCTGTCACATCCCCATGAGTTGTCCAAATTAGGTATGTATTAATCATGCTAGTACTTTTCTCACAGGCTGTGAAATAATCATTAAGTTAACACAACTGCTTTTATAGTATAAGTCAATTGCACTTGTTTTTTTATTATAGTATTTGTTCTTTCGCATCGAAACATTGTTTAATTTTATGAATTAATAATTAATCAATCGGTAATCAAAATTACAAACCTTGATACATTCAAAATTACCGAAATGTTACGTCACACTAACTACACAAAAGTACCCTTCTTAAGTAAAGAACTGCAATCAAGAGTTGCAAACGTCGACACTTTTTACATAACAAAGCTTGTTTTCACCTGGTCTTTTTTACCTCGGTGGACATTGTCTAATTATAACAAAAGGGGAAATAAAACAGTTGTAAGTGTCATTGAATTGAGTTATGTAAATACTCATTGGAATTAAATTAATTTCATTCTTCCTAATTTCTTCGCTTGTCTTTTAATCTTAGAAACTATGTCACACTGTAATAAAATCTACGCACTTATGACATTATTCAGTAATCAGTAAATATATTATTGTAAACACTTTTGCTTTGCTTGTAATATTTTGTATCTGAACGGGTGTAAGTGTATAGTAATAAGTTAAACTATTTCATTAACGCACTTAACTAATTCTTAGTATCACTTCACATTCACATATAACTAGACAACTTGCATTCATCTTCATCTTAAGATATTCAATTGTGATATTCATTACAAACATTTATTTCTCAGTAATAATATATCTTTCATGTTATTGCTCATTAATTATTATTTGACTGACTTCATTCCTGTTATAATTACATGCGTGAATGTACTAACTATTGTCTCACATTCAATTCATCCACACTACCAAATCTATTAAAGTGCCACCAATGGTGTGTTTCAGTATCCTAAAATTACGTTATACCTTGCTGCATACCTTACTTGATATTTGTAACAAAACTTGTAAATTGCATTTGCATATCGTGTAATAATGTTAGAGTACTTATGTCAATTAGTAAATTTATGTAAATGCACGAAACTTTCTACAGAGCTGCACACAACAAATCTGAAATACTTAAGTAACTGTACCTCTTTCTTTTTATCACTATGTGACAGCAAACCTGCAATGCAACTCTACAAATCAAAATTCAACTGATTCATGTCAACCGATTTTCTTACAGAAAACTTTAATACCTGTCTTAACATTACTTTCTCATACAAATGGTTTAGAGTTGCAGTCAGGCACACTGTTGTACATATTTCAAATCAAGTGGTAGGAACAGGACTTGCTTTAACTCATCATTCAATAATTCAATTTATCATTCAATATCGCAAAGATCTACTACAACCTTTACATTCCTTAGTTTCGAAGACATTAATATAACCCCAATGTGAGCCAAGGCCCAACCCAGTTCATTATAATTACAATAGTGTCAACCACCAGTGCAAAATTATGGCTATTTTATTTATATCAATTTGGCATTTTCGACAATGTTTAAACAAAGCATGTGCGTACAGTTTTTTGCATGCTATTTTATGTTGGTTCTTAAATTCCGATTTTGCATAAATATCTTTGAGCTTATTTCATTTGCATTATTATTGCAGTGCAGGTACAGACAAACTTGACAAACCCTTCCATACTTCCATTGGTTTTAATAATAAATTGTATGGATAACACAACTTTTCATACAATAATGAACTGGATTGGGTGAGAGAAAGAGTAAGTTACAATTACAAAGTAAAGGTACGGTACGGTACAATAAACGACTCTTCATTTCACTGATTTCCTTAATTTCCTATCACCAATTTCAGTAATATCAGCATTCAGCAAAATATTACATATAATAAGTAACCACATACAACTGAAAAACCATAATAATGTAATACAGTTTCTTATTTTGCAGTTTAAGTAACTGGGATTAGAGGATCGATTGAAACAAAATAAATTAAACATATATCGAGGACAAGTAAAATGCATTAAACGCTGTAATCAATACTGAAAATGAGTTCAACTTTTGAAATTCCAGCAAACCTTCTTTTCTTTTCCAATATGTTTCATCATATTTTCTACCCTTCAGTTCATAGAGCACTTTTACTGTTTTTACGATTAACTTTTTTGTTACCGATATCACACTTAATATATATACATGTTGATGAGCTAGTGCTGCAACGCAATCCATTCATTTTTATCAACATTAACCCTATCTTCTTTACTGCTCGTTCTGTTCTCATTTTTTACAGACATACATTTATTAACGAAATCAATACACGTCGCACTTAGTTCAAAACTTGCGAACTATATTTGCAAACAGATTATAACAACCAAACAAAACTAGAGCTGATGATTATGAGAGACAGTCTCTTCCAACAACGATTAGCCATTCATATTTCACTCCTGCACTCGATTCACTTACACACGATACAAACCAAGTCCCGATTCCAGAGTATTATAAATGTAAATATATAATATAGCTTAAGTATTGAAGTACATTATTCTGTCTGTTAGATAGAAGTACAATATAAAGAACTATCATTTAATGATTTCAATATAACAAACACATGAAATCTGTACAGTTAAAATAACAAGTCAAAAATACTTTAGTTTCGCGTAAGCCCGAAGTGACCGTTTCATACGGTCCAAAAATTATCGTTAAATTAACATCGCACCGGTTGATCGATTTAAGTCAGTTAGTTACAACAATCAACCCTGACTTGGAATGGCAGTTCATATTTACAACATAAATATTATTTTATTCCTATTGGTATTGGGGAACTGGGAAGGGGTAGTTGTAGTTTCTTTAATATTTATTGAACACATAACAGTACTGTTCTTACTATTTCATAAATAGGCAAGATAGTTCATTTGGTACCATTATTACCGTGCGAAATAACTCATGGTACTTACTTTCTCTAGGTATTACCTTCGGTCGGATAATAAATAATGAAGTAGATATCTAATACAATTCTCATATCTTATCATTATCGAGTAATTATTAATTAGGACAGTGTTGTAAGTGTATAGTTATCATAGTTCAGTAATATTATTTCAATTCAAGGCCGTATATAAAGTAGAGCAGCCGTATTGCTACACAACCGGGGTCTTTATCGGCACTAACAAGTGCAGAATTTGTATAATTCCATTATTGATCAATTAAATAACATACTTTTCGCTAATGAGGTCGATTTCCAACAGCATTCTGAACACTTGGGGAACTATTGCTGTTACCGAGCATGTATGTAGGGCTTTGTAAGGGGCCAACAGGTAGAACACTGTCCCAAGGTACATGGCCGCTCTGACCGTCATTTCTAAGCGACATTATAGGAATTCCCATTTGACCAGCAGCTCTTTCGTTACCGTGCAAAGGCACAACGCATGATATTCCCAAATCTTCAAGTCGTCTCAATTTGTTGGCATCCATCCGACTCAAATCCAGCAATGGAATGTACAAATATTTAGGATTTGTAGGAGTTTGTTGAGCTGTGGGCTGTGTACGCATTTGTTGCAGGGACGGAGGAATGGGTGCTCTGACTTGAGTTCTATTTATTGGAGGTGCAGGTACAGGACTAACTCTTTGATCTCGAGTTGGAACCAAAGTTCCTCCTCTGCCAGGTTGCATAAGTGGTGGTCGAACAGGACCCGGTATGCTAACACCAACGTTGTGTACAGCCACTCGGTGTGCCTCTAACGTAGCAATAGAGTTGAAGTTGTTTAAATGGCATAAGTTACAATTGTACGATGGTCTGCTAGCTTGTCGTAAAGACAGATTTGACTGGTCTGGTGGTCGTGGAGGTCTTCCTTGGTTTTCCAAGTTGTGTTGCATGACATCATCGTCCGTCAAGTCAACTGTAGGAGGACGACCTGGGCGTTCAGTTGAATTGTTGACTACAGTTCCGGGAGACGGTACTAAAGTAGATCGAGGTGCAGGATTTCTTGGAACCACGAACTGGTGGGAGCTCATGGATGAAACATTGATATTACTAATTGGAACAATATTTGGAGGACTGTAATTCCTTACTGGACTTATACTGGTTGGAACAGCAGCGCGATGTATAACGGTATATTGACCTCCAGGACTACTTCTTGGCGAACCGTCAGAAACCGGAGATCCTTGAGCAATGGGGGGAGATGCAGGAGTGACCGTGACACCGCGAACAGCCAAAGCGGATGCGACATTGTTCGTAGTTAACACAACAGGCGATGTTGAGCCAGACGAACTTCCAGAAGGACTTGCATTACTCTGTGCAACTGTTTCATTTCCAGGACAAACACTCAGAGTAATAGAATTTCCAAGACGGACACTGTTGAGACCGGACGTTCCTACAGAACCTATGGCTGCAGCTACATTTCGGTCCAGAGGTGGTGGGGTATCTGGAGAATTCAACACTTGTCCCACGTTCACCCTTGGGGTAATTATTACTTCTGATTGAGTTCCAGAATTAACCGCAACAGGCATACGAGATCTTGGGCCAACAAAATGAGATGGAGTCATTTGCATTCCGCTACTTCCAATACCGATTTCAAGTCTTGCTTGCTTGGGCCTTTCCTGTTCATTACCTTCCATAGAGGAAGATCGTTTTCCCAACTGGAGTACAGAAGGGCCTCTTATTTGTTGCAGTTGAACTCCTCCTCTTACATTAGTAACTCTGAAATTCTGTTGCTGATCGTCACAACGCATAGCAACTTGTTGCTGTTGTTGCTGCTGATGTTGCATGTGAGCTTGTTGCTGTCTCAGAGCCGCAGCTTGTTGTTGCTGCTGCATTATCTGTTGTCTTTGTTGCATTTGCAACTGTTGTTGTTGCTGATGTTGCTGCTGCTGTTGATGTTGCTGCTGTAATTGATGCTGTTGTTGCTGTTGCTGTATATACCTTTGTTGTTGCTGTTGTTGTTGCTGCTGATGATGCTGCTGCTGTTGATATGATTGAGTTAGTGACATTGGAATTCTGTTTAATTGAGGGCGATGCATTGAAGTTACTTCAACAATACGAGGACCAGAATTATCATTCCCAGAATTTACCATTTGTCTACTTGAAGGAGTCTGTTGCATTTGACTGATTTGACGTATTTGGGGGTTGTTACCATTTGGATTGGTAAGAGCATAATGAAGAGAAGTTGGATACAGAGCCTGATGCTGCTGTACTTGTGACTGTGAAGCATTCAAGTTCATTCTTTGTAAAGCTGGATTCATGACAAGAGGTGGTCTTCCAGGAATAATAGGTCTACTGCCCATTTGGTGACTTTGTTGATGCACATTGGCATGTGCGAAATAATTTGCGTGAGCAGTACTCAAAGTTGATCTGGCAGGGGCTGGCACACCTTAAAGAAAATATTAAAGTTAAAGAAGTTACTAAACAAAGCTCTTGTTTAAAGCTATTAAAGGATCCTTATTTAAATCAGTTGTTAATGTAAGTTAAAGAACGCTATTAAAACTAATTAATATTAAAACTAATTAATAAATTAGGGTATGTAATTGGGTAAAGATAGATTTTTAATAAGATCGATCATTACAGCATCAAAACTTAAATATTACCTTGTGCCAATGGAATCGGAGGAGAAATGGGGGATAAATTCCTTGGTGGCATCATGGGTCTAGGGGGGTGTTGATAATGGCCATGAGACATGAGCATTCCTCCGTTGTTAGACATTGGAGCAGTAGGAGGCATTTGACGCATCAATAATTGAGCTAATGCATTGTCGCCTTCAGAATGTTTGGTAAGTCTCTCTGAGCTTTGTTGCATTGGTGTATCAACAATAGAACTGGTTTGAACGCTATCCACTTCACTCAGGTCAGGATTTTGGGACATTACAGAAGCAGGATAAGGACTTTCTGGCTCAAACACATTACTAGAAATCGAAACACGAAAATGTTCTTTCCCGAAATGATCATTTAGTTCTTCGTCGCACTCGAAATTTTTTTTACACACTCTGCACTGAAACTCATCACTTTGAACTGCATCCCCAGTAATGATTTCTTCACTACCTTGATTTCCATCGCCTTCCGTTTCATTGGATTTTTCTTCATCTTCGATGCTCACCCTACGTTTTTCATTTTCGTTGTCATCATTGTTCTCTTCATGAAAATCTTTTTGAGTACTGTCTACATTAACATTGTCATCAGAAGCTTCAGAAATGTCAGAATGCTGTGAAACGTCATCATTTAAATGCAGTTCATGAGTTTCACTGTTTACAGCAGATTCATTTGACGTTGGTCCACAGTCCTTATTGAAAGTTTCTGCATTATTAGGCTCATTCTCGGCGTCACTGTCATTTCCATCCACTACAGATTCTTCAATAGCGTTATAAGAGAGATCAGTAGGTCTTGCATTGCATTCACCGGAATCGCCACCGTTGTCAGGACTTATAGGGTGAACTTCGTTTGAAACTAACACTTCACTTCTGTTCATTACCGATTTAGCAGCAACACTTGGAAGTTCTTCTGAAATCATTGCTTCACTTTCGTTTTCGTCTTCAACTGTAAGAGTAACTTCAGGATACACAATTTCACTATCCTCCTGTGAGTCCTGTGTTGGAACAAATAAAACAAAAATCCGTTACAAATTGAGAAAATAAAATAAATAAAATGTTTCTTTTTTCAACATTACGATGGCTATCCTAGAAAGTCTGACGCCTGAACTATACTGAAATACATAATAATTTTCATACACTCTGTTACGGTGTTGTTCAATTTTGTTATGGGTACGAGACAGCGACAGCAGGTACCCACGTTCGTTCTATTGTTCGTCCTAACTGTGTATAAATCCCATACAAGAAGCATTAAATAAATTAGAGTGTTATGTGAGCCTCTTTCCAGTAAAAAACACTACATAGTTAAAGATCCTATCGTGCTACTATACCTACCTATTTGAATAACTATATTGATGGCATTTCTCTGGCCATTAATATATAATGTAACTAGATAAAAAGCCCGACTTACCGTCGGGAAATATTACGGTATTAGTGCAAACAAAAAATGGCCCTAAAACAGTGGCTAAAGCTAGAATTTTATTAGAAATTGATTAAAAGTATTTTTGACCATTATTGTAGTAGTAGTTCATTATGCAAGAGTTGAATGAACAGAAATAATAGAAGATACTAAGATACGGCGAAATAACGTTCATTCAATCCTAGAAAAAATGTCAAAAATGTTTTTAGACCACACAAATTAATGTTCTTATAAAATTCTCCTCTGGGGTACCCGGGTACCAACCATTCTTGCAATTAACCATTGTTGTATAGGGTCATTTTTCCTGTTGAAAACTATTTCCCTACTGTAAGTCGGACTTTTTATCCAGTTGCCCCTATTATTTGTCAGTGTTTTTTCATTAAATATTAAGTATTATTATACTCTTTTCAAATGGTTTCCTCTGAATTCCCCACCAAAAGTTTTATACTCAAAAACTATTTTACCGTATCTTGATGTAATTAAAAATTTATCGCCAGTTTATGTATTTGAAAAATCATTTTAATTTTAGATGTTTTCAAATTATTTCCATTGAAATTGCCAGATCACCACCAAATGAAACGCTAATACATGCTTTGTGCATGTCCGTACACGGAATATCTCGTGGCTTCAGCTTTCAACAACCATATAAATGAACGACTCAATGACTCAGGTCTATTTTCTCATTTAACGTTAGATTAGGTGTTTCGGACTATGATGACGAGGCATAGGAGACAGGCTACCCGTCTGTCTTCTATGCCCTGTCATCATATTGATATATGTAAGTAAGTAATACCCGTCACGAGTACGAGCATTAGAGGAGTCCATAGACCTGTTATGTACCCTGCTCATTGTTCGTTTCTAACCCGTACCTATTTATTACTGTTTAAACGCCAACAATTCCATGTCTTCCATCTACACTCTGCACTGCACTACACTCTTACACTCTACACTAACAATGATATAAACACATCTAATAATAATACCTAATTATTATTACATGTTGACGGAAATCAACTCTATTAAGTTCTGGATAATAGAACCGACCAATGACATATGATTACACGTTTGCTTAGTACAATCTCCTAGCACATAACCATTTGCAACTTGGCCACTGTTGACACTACTATTAACCAGCAGCATATCAAATTATCAACTATTCACTTACCAATACCATATATTTTTCAAATTAAATAAATGGTTCCAGGGAAAAGAGTTAATTAAAATAGACATAGCCAAGTTTTTCTACTTTATTAATTATCGTAAGATGATTATTGTGAATCAGTTCCCTGTCTGTCTGTCCGTCTGTCCG
>JABASD010005736.1:0-11710 GCA_019776165.1 Pogonognathellus flavescens
AAAAGCCGAGAAAGAAATCTCAGGAAGCAGTGAAAGTAAGCGAGCCAGAAATCGCTGAGCCTGAAGTTGAAACAACTCAGGTTGAAATTAAAAAGCCGAGGAAAGTGAGTGAGAATGTAGAAATCAAAACGACTGTGGAAGACGTGGAACAACCAGAAATTCAGGAGCCAGAAGAAGCAACAGTTCAAGTTCAACCTAAAAAGCCGAGAAAAAAGTCTGTGGAAGTTGCAGAGACAAAGTTAACTGTAAAGAAAGTTGAAGATTCTGAACTGGAGGAACCTGACGCTGAAACTGCTGAAGTTCAGATTAAAATTCCACGGAAAAAGTCTGTTCAAGCGGAAATAACTGAGGTTGAAAAACCAGAAGTGGAAACTACGCAAGTAGAAATCAGAAAGCCTCGCAAAAAGTCAAAATCTGAGGATGTTGAAACGAAAATAACTGTAAAGAAAGTAAAGGAACAAGAGGTTGAAGAAACGGAAGAGGCAACCGCTCAAATTGAAATAAAAAGGCCACGGAAAAAGTCTGATGATGTGGCAGAAGTGAAATTGGGCGTAAAGAAAGCCCTAGAACCAGAAGTAGACGAGCCAGAAACAACACAAAGTGGAAATAACAAAGCCACGGAAAAAGTCTGCGCAAATAGAAATAACTGAAGTGGAAGAGCCAGAGGTGGAAACTACGCAAGTGGAAATCAGAAAGCCTCGCAAAAAGTCAAAATCTGAGGATGTTGAAACGAAAATAACTGTAAAGAAAGTAAAGGAACAAGAGGTTGAAGAAGCGGAAGAGACAACCGCTCAAATTGAAATAAAAAGGCCACGAAAAAAGTCTGAGGATGTCGCAGAAGTTAAATTGACAGTAAAGAAAGCCCAAGAACCAGAGGTAGACGAGCCAGAAACAACACAAGTGGAAATAAAAATACCACGGAAAAAGTCTGCGCAAATAGAAATAACTGAAGTGGAAGAGCCAGAAGTAGAAACCGCACAAGTAGAAATCAAAATGCCTCGGAAAAAGTCTCAGCCACAAATTGAAGAGCCCGAGGCACAGTTTGATGTAAAAAAGCCCCGCAAAAAGTCTCAAGATGATGTGGAAGCGAAAATCACGGTGAAAAAAGTGAAAGAAAAGGAAGTGGAAGTAGTGTCTGAAGAAGAATCCGTGCAATTCTCGATCAAGCAGCAAAGAAAACAGTCAGAAGACGTAGAAGCGGAAGTGACAATTACTAAAGTGATAGAAAGAGCAGTGGAGCAACCTGAAGATGAAACGGCGCAATTTAGTTTGAAAAAACCAGGGAAAAAATCTGAAGATGATGTGGAAGCAGAAATCACTGTTAGAAAAGGTAAAGCGCCGGAAGTGGAGCAACCTGAAGACGAATCTGCAGAATTTAGTTTGAAAAGGAAGCCTCGGAAGAAATCGGAAGACGTCTCTACAGAAGTGACATTAAGAAGAGGGGTGGAAATTGAGGAAGTGGAAGATGAAGAAGACGTCTCAGTTGCATTTGAAATGAAGCAAAAGGGACCGCGGACGGAGCGGAAACAGTCGGAAGACGTAAATGTAGCATTGAGTGTGAAAAGGGTGGTGGAAATTGAGGAAGTGGAGGACGAAGATGACACATTACAAGTGGCAGTCATCGGAACAACACAAAAACAGGAAGTCGTAGATTCGAGAGCACGAAAACACAAACACGACAAAACAATAATACAAAAATCTGATTTTACAGAAGAGGAAGAATTCTATGACACTGCTGCGGACATAAAGTCAACCAGGCAAACAGAATACATTCAAACAGACGATGGCACACTACACATTGCCACCACAACCACTTTTAAGGGAGTCGGTAAGGGCGTTGACATTAAAGAAATTCCAGGAGACGATGAATTCCATGGTAAGTTCTTTGAAAACTTTTCCTGGGGAATTTACATTCAACAATATCAACAACAAAAACATTTTCTCCTCTTTATTTTCCTTCTTTTCTTGTTGTCCTACGTGTTTTCCGTGGGGCGGGATTTAAATTTGCAGGTTCCAAGTCGGAGGACCGGCAGCTTTTGTTTTATCATCATTTTGTTGTTCTTTTTTGAGTTTCCATTCTTTTCTTTTTTGATTTATTCGTTTTTCAAAATATTGGAAAAATAAATATGAGACATTACAATAATTGCATGTGAAGTAATGGGAACTTTATTGACACATGTCCAAGCAGATACCGAGCAAGTTCCGGTAGTACAAATTGAAGAAGTTCAAGGTCAGTAGTTTTCTTCCATTTCTATTGTAGGTTTTTGAAACATGAATGCTAATACCTACATTTGAATTCGAAATTCCATAATATTTTTTCAGAAATTGATTTGAAAAAAGAAAAGGAAGAAGATTTCCGTCTTTCTCCCGATCAGTCGCAAATGTTCTCTCCGGAACCAACGCAAACGTACAAAGCCAGTAAATCCCAATCAACCAAGAGTGAACTGACCATAACAGAAGTGACATCTTCCGAAAACCTGGACACCTATGACGGGAAACCCAAGCCACGAAGTGTGAATATTGAACCGAGTCTCATTGAAATAACGCCACTTACTTCCAGCATCCCGAATGTGCAAGAATCGGAAGGAGTGAGTAAAGACACTCGTCATGTGACGGAAGAAGCCAAAGTACAAGAAAATATTTACGACAGAAATGTAGCTGTAGTCACAGTTGTGAAAACCAATGAAAATGTAACGGAAACGAAAGAGGAGAAAGTGGTTGAAAGAAAAGCGAGCGTCTCTCACGCCAAGCGGTTGAGCATAGATGTCACTGAAGTGGTTACAAAAGAGGAATGCACGGACAGAAGTCCGGATGTTTCTCCCAAAACTCTGAATGCCACTGGAAACGTAACTGCTATTAATATCGCCAGTGTAAAGGAACAGACTCCGGTGGAATCTGTTGACTCGATGAATATTGTCAAAACCACAGCCAGCGCTCACATGGTGCATGAAGAACCACAAGTTACAGAACCAGAAGAAGTAACCGAAGTAATTACAGTCAAGAAAACGAAAAAGAAGGAAGCGCCAAAAACTGACGATGACGTGGAGGAATCATTTTCCATGAAAAAGCAAAAGCCGAAAGAAAAGCCGAAGTCGGAAGATGTGGAAGAATCGATGACAATTAAAAAGCCGCAACCAAAAGAAGCCCCGCACGTGGAAGAAGACGCGGCAGCTCAATTGACGGTTGTGAAGAAAGAGGAGCGAGAGGAAGTGCAGGAATTCATTACAATCAAGAAAACAAAGAAGAAAGAGACTCCGACGACGGATGAACCGGAGGAGTCGATCACTTTGAAGCGGGAGCCAATGGAGCCAATGGGTGAGACGGAGATCACCGAGTCAATGACGATTAAGAAAAAGACTCCGTTCAAGAAACAAAACTTGCCCAGTGAAACGGTGACGTTGAAACAAGTGGAGCAAGTGTTTGAGGACATTGAAGGTGACTACAAGGTCAAATTGAAGAAGCAAACTACGAAGACTTACAGCGTTTCCGAGGAAGAAGCAGAAGCAAGCATCGTTCTCGAAAATCTCAGCACCATGGACATCACCGAAATATCCGAAGAGGCAGAAGAATCTTTGAGGATGAAAATCGTGGGCAAACCCAAGAGTCCAGCTCCTGAATCGGTGGTCGACTTTGTGGAGGAAAATGTGGGCGTGGTGGAAGAATATTACTACGCAGTCGCAACTTACGTGGCAGAGGAAGATGGTGCTATGAACTTGGTGGAAGGGGAAAGAGTCTACGTCATTGGTCAGTTTTTATTTAGTCACCACAATTCTGTTCCCCCAATCATCAGCAGTCGCTGTCTCAATATCAATATTACCATTTTTGCTGTAAATAATTAAATTGAAATTGAAAATTAATTTTACAAAAAAACTGACGAATTTGGGTTTTCAGAGTCGCATACATCTGACTGGTGGTTTGTGCGTAAAAATCTGACTGAGGAAAAAGGATGGGTACCAAAGAATTATTTGCTCACCGAGACAAACTACACACATTTTGTTCAAAAGAAGCTTTCAGAAAAAATTGAAAAACTTCCTACGATTGATGGTAAGCGAACAGATGCAGTTTTGTATCAGCCTTGAATTGACATGGATGAACTGTTTTATGCATTTTTGCGTCTACTGCAGGCGTGAAAGATACAACAGCCCCGGAGTTTGTGGATAAACTGCAGTCAGTGACTGTAACAGATGGGTCGGAGGCCACTTTCACAGTGAGGATAAAAGGTTCAAATGTGAATGTGACTTGGTTCAGACAAACTCAAATCATCAAAAGCAGCAATGAATTCCAGGTGCCCTTTCATGTCCACTTTTTCGAATTGAATTGAATCTAATTGAATCACATTTTGAAAACGGTGGGACTTTTTTTAGATATTTTACAGCATCGAGGAAGAAGTGACGATTGCAACTCTGATAATCAAAGAAGTGTTCCCTGAAGACAGCGGTTTGTACACGGTGGTGGCTAAGAACAAGCTGGGGACGAGCACCTCCTCTGCAGAGTTGACAGTGACAATGCCGTTGTCTGACCATGGCAGCGACAGCACGTTGATTAGTCGGATGAGTGTGAGTCGAGAGTCGAGTTTGGCGGACATTCTGGAAGGAATCCCTCCCACATTCTCCAACACCAACAATGTCGTCAATGTTTTTGAAAATGAAACGGTGATTATTGAATGCCGCCTTGTGGCTGTTCCTGAACCAGAAATCAATTGGACGTTCAAGAACAAGGCGATTGCGTCTTCGGACAATAACGATGTCCACATGTACAACAGTGTCGTCAGAATAGAGAAAGTGTCCAAGAAGAATTCTGGAAAGTACACCGTCCATGCTACCAATCGGGAAGGAGAATCTCAACTGGACATCACTCTCAATGTCCTAGAATTACCCAAATGCGAAGACATTCAAGTTTATGTCGGTGACAGCTTCACGCTCAACCAGGAAGTCACTTGGCAGTTCAAGGGAAAGAAAGTCAAAAGTTACGTCGATAATTGCACCAAAGAAGACGAAGGCATTTACAAAGGAACCATCACAAAAGAGGGCGTCACCGGCAATGTCCACACCAAAGTCACTGTCAAAGGTACCCAAAGTCATTCTTCAATTCTTTTCTTCTTTAATTTTTTTAGTTGCAGCCAATTTAAATTAAAAAGCCTAATATTATAGTGTTTATTTTATTTTAATAACAAATTGTCAATTTTGATTTTTTTAGCTCCACCGACATTTTTGGAGAAATTGCAAGATCAAGAAGTGGCAGAGACTGAGACAGCTTTGTTTACTGTGATAATCAGTGAAGATACTGCGGAGGTGACGTGGCACAAAGACGGGGAGCAGTTAAAAACAAACGACCGAGTTCATTTCGTAAAAGATGAAAAAATGCGTCAACTTGTGATAAAAAACATTTCAGTTCACGATGAAGGAGAATACACGTGTTGCATGGCCGACACAGAATGCACAGCAGAACTCTCCGTTGTCGGTAAAAACAGAATTCAGCTCAACTTTCAAAATCATTTCTAATTTGCTCATCTTTTATTCGTGTGGTTTATAAATCTGAATTTTGTATATTTTAGAGTTGAGCCCCGAACTGATCGGAAGTTTGAAGGATTCACAAGTGTCAGTGGGCGACCGGGCAATGTTTGAAATCGAATTAACCAAGGGAGACGCTCTGGTTCGTTGGTACAAAGACGACGTTGAAATTCAATTCAGCGAACACATTCAGTTGGCCATCGACGGCAAAAGACAAAGACTCGTCATCTACGACTGTGACAAGGTGGACGCGGGAGTCTTCACTTGTTCTGTTGGTGAACAAGTCACCAAAGGAACTCTCACCGTCGAAGGTACCTAAAATGGAACGGTCCATTCAATTCTCATAATAAATCCTTTCCGCCATAACAAATGTTGTTTACTGTAAACTGGCGTTTCTTTTGCAGAGCCCACAGTGCGCTTCGTGAAAAAATTGAGCACAGAGACTCACGTACAAACAGAAGTTGAATTGACCGTAGAGTTGTCTCAGGACATCGACGTCACTTGGATTTTGTATGATACACTTATAAATTGAAAGAAGCTTTGTTGTCATTAATATAAAATTACGAAAACATGAATGAATTGATTGAATGTTACAGCAATGGAAAAGAAGTGAAGTCAAAGGATCGATTCAAAACGAGCAAGAAGGGAAAGAAGAGGATTCTTAGAATTAACAGCGTCACCATTGAAGACAGTGGAGTCGAGATTTCCTGCCGGGCTGCAAATGTTCAAACAAATACCAAGCTCATCGTTGACGGTTCAATTTTCCCCATTTTTATGACTCATTGATACAATTCGTTTTCTTTCATTTAATTGGATTATTTTGTACACAGTGATAGAAACGAAACCAAAGGTGTCAGAAGTTGAGAAACAAAAGCTAAAGAGAAACGAAGAAAGGGAAATTCCTGTTCCGTTTGAAGCGGTGAATGCCAATGTGACCGTGACAAAGGATGGCAACGCTTACAAAAACGTCAAAGTTGAGAAAGAAGCAATCAAAATTCTTCTGCGTGGCGAGGATGCTGGGCATTTCGATGTCAAAGTGGCAAATAATTGTGGAGAAGCTTCATCGTCCTTCGAAGTTATTCTCAGCGGTAAATTCTTGAAACACCGTTTACAAATTGCACTTACAATTGCACCAAGTTTGAAGACGTTGTCACTGAGTATGATTTGTTGAACATTTAGATAAGCCGAGCAAAGCCAAGAAACCGGAAGTATTAGAAGTAACAGATAACAGCGTCACTCTATTCTGGAAAGAACCAGATTTTGATGGCAACTCTTCCTTGGACTACATCATCCAATCACAAAATAAAGATGGAACGTAAGAAGCTTTTCACCAGATTTACCACATTCATTCCCATTTCTTAAATATCATTTCTCGCTGTAAATAATTATTACGACCGAACTTCAGAGGTCTTTATACCTTCAATTTCCTGTATGATTGACTGGCCTTACTTGGGAGTTCATTTTCCTGGCATTATGTAATGGGAACCAGAAATGTGGACTCCAGTTCCGTGTTATTATTGTCCGTTTGTTCTAGTTCTAAGAAGTTGATTTGTAATTTATCGGACTTTGTGGTTTTAGTTTCGAGGATGTGAACGATTGGAAAATGACTGACACGACTTACAAAATTTATGGAGTAGAAAAGAGTTCTGTACAAAAATACCGAATCGTTGCAAGGAATGAAGTTGGAGAGTCAGAACCAAGTGACTTGGCGGAGGTGAAAGTAGTAAAAGAGAAAGCCAAACCTCCAAAGTTTGTCAACCGATTGGAAGATTCTTTCATTGAAGTTGAAAAAACTTTCACTTTCTCACTCGCAGTTTCTGCAGATGCAAAAATTACTTGGTAAATACAAAGTGTATTTTGCTGTCATCAGGCATCTATCGTCATAAAACTTTTAATTAAAACATAAAACCGTATCCTTGAATTAATTTATTTGTAGGACCACTTACTTGGTGGCCTTTATTTATTTCATTCTCAACTTTAATTTTTTAATTTTGTAGGTTGAAAGACGGGAAGAAAATAGGGGGAGATATATTTGAAAATGGGATCACAAAACTGACGATGATAACGACAGAGGAAAGTGAAGGGACGTACACTTGTAAGGCAGAGAATGAAATGGGTCAAGATGAAACGTCCGCCAAACTCATCATTCGAGGTATAAAATATTTCTAAAGAATTCTTTTCGGAGCAGAATTCCATGCAAGAAAGTTTGTGCATGTTTTACATTATTTGGTAATGAAAGGGATTTGATTATTTCCTACAGAAATTCCAAAACTGAAGGGCGAAGTAAAGGATTTGTGCCTGGATGCGGGAGAAGAGATGAATGTCACCTTTGAGTTTAAAGGCTACCCGAATGTGAAAACGGAAGTGACAAAGAACAGTAAATCTGTGACACATATCTCTACGGAGACAACGATCACTATCAAAAAGATTGTGGAAAAAGAAGACTCTGGCAGCTACACTCTGAAGGTTTCCAACAAATATGGAGAGGATTCCAAATCTTTCGACTTGAAAGTCAAAAGTAATTTTAAATGTCAATAAATGCTTCCCAATAGATTCCGGAATGTGTAAATCATGACGCGTTTTAATAACTTCATTGTGTTTTTGTGGCAGTCATTGTACAAGAAAAGCCGGAGAAGCCGGAGGAAGTGTTGGTAAAGAAAATCGAGAAAGAGGCGGTGACGATCGAATGGAAACGGTCGGAAAGCTGTGAAAAGTACAGCATTGAAAAAATGGAGAGACAGACTGGACATTGGGCGAAGGTGGCAGATGTGGACAGTGAAATAAACAGTTACTGTGTACAGAAATTGAAGGAAGGTCACGAATATTTGTTCAAAGTCACTGCAGAAAACTCAATCGGAAAATCCGAAGGCGCAGTGAGTGATCCCGTTCTTCTCTCCACATCCACAGGTCTGCTTCAATTCACCGAAAGCTTTTTTGTTTCTTTATTTATTCTATATTTATTGTACAGCATTTATGCAGAATGATTGATTGCAATTGAAATGTTGCTTGTTCAGATTTGCCAGCTCCAAGACCTCCATTTGAAATTTCTGGAATGTCAACATCCAGTTTGACATTGAAGTGGCAGGAAGTGATCACGACTGAGAAGGTGACTTACTTGGTTGAAAAACGGGAACAAGGAAAGAAAGCTTGGCAAAAGTGTGGAATCACCGACACGACCAGCATTGAAATCACTTCCTTGAAAATCAACATTTCCTACCACTTCCGAGTGTTTGCGGTGTACGAAAGGGGATCCAGTGAAGCCCTCGTCTCAGATGAAATCACAGTCGGTAGAGTCATCAGTAAGTTCAAAAAACTTTTCTTTTCGTCAAACATTCCGCAAAATCCTATTTCACAATTTCCAGCATCTTTTTTCCTGTGCGTTTTTACTTCACCTTCGTGCATTATTCAAACAACAAATGTAACTTGCCATTTTAGCTCCTCCCTCGGCGCCTCAAAACGTGACTCCAACTTCCATTACTTCCAAATCTGTGACTCTGAATTGGTTGCCACCGAAATCAACGGGAGGAACTGAGTTGACCGGATACATCATTGAAAAGAAATCTAAAGACGTTTGGGAGAAAGTGATCACCCTGGACTCATCTGTCACTCAACATTGTGTTACGAATCTCAAAGAGCACGAATATATTTTCAGAGTTTCTGCCGAAAATTCCATTGGGGTTGGTCAACCCAGTAACACCGGAGCAGTTCAGCTGAAAAAGTTTGCAAGTGAGTGTGCCTCGTGTCTCTTCTTCATGCAATGCAAATCAACTGAAAAGGTTTTGTGTTATCTGTTTATTTATTCTCGCAGCTCCTCCATCGCCTCCAACGGCACCCTTGGAGTCTCGTCAACTGTCGAATAACACGATAACAATTGAATGGGGCATTCCCGAATCGGACGGAGGTGCGCCTATCGAAAAATACACGATTGCTATTAAGGATTTGAAAAAGACCATGTGGATGGAAGTGGGCCAAGTGGGTCACGATGTACAAAAGCTGACCATCAAAGAACTCCAAGACAATCACGAGTACAGCATTCGCATCTTTGCCAGAAACGAAATCGGTCTCAGTGAACCCTTGGAGAGCGAAGAACCAGTCAGAATCGTCAAAATCGGTAGCCACTCTCAACAATAACACTTTTTTCCATGATAATTGTGCCATCAATATTTGTTACTTCAAGTCTTTCATTAGTCATCCAATTTTACAAATGACACATTTCCTTCCACTTACAAACGGCAACTCTGCGTAGCGGTCTGCCCCGTGTAAGGAAGGAAATGTGTCATTTGCTCACATAATAACGATGATTGGGTATGCTAGTCCAGCTCTTGTCTGTAGTTCTACTTAACGTAATTAATTCTACCTATTCAATACAAGGAGACCCGTAATATGATTGGT
This sequence comes from Pogonognathellus flavescens, assembly GCA_019776165.1. Classification (NCBI taxonomy): domain Eukaryota; kingdom Metazoa; phylum Arthropoda; class Collembola; order Entomobryomorpha; family Tomoceridae; genus Pogonognathellus; species Pogonognathellus flavescens. Next base: position 9,903 of record JABASD010005736.1, read on the forward strand.
GGTTTGATTTGGTTGTTTCAGATTCTGGAGAAGTAGAGAAGGAAACGGAAAAGACGGACGAGAACTTGACGGAGAAGGAAACGCCAAGTCTTTCATTAACAGAAACCACAACTTCATGGATGAGAGAAGCGGGTATGGACGCAGACATTCGCTACTACTCCAGATCTTCTCTTCTGCGGAGGAACGAATATTTCTTCCGCATTTGGCACTACGCCAAAGAATTATTCAAGTAAAAACTGAACTTCACCTTTCGTCATTTGGCATCGCCTGAAACTTGTATGGATCAGTTTTATGCGGTTGCCATTTGTCTGGAAGAACACAACTCCAAATTCTTCGTTACGTCCACTATTTATGTGATTACTCCAATTACCTTTTACAATTAATCCCAATTACTCTAAATACTTGTTGTCTCCCCAAACAACAAGTCCAACTCTAAACTGTGAAACTAATGAAATCTCCGTCACGAGGTGAAAAGGTCATTCTTGTATTATGACTCACTCACGTGCATGATTTCCGTAACCGCTAAAATCTACAACGAATATTATTAATGCTACAAAACTACAAAGATGAGAATACTTCAGAAATGGATATTTTATGAAAAGCTAAGGATTACTGAACGATGATTAATTGCTGTTCTTATTTTACTTGCCATTTGATATGAAATGGTTTTGACTCACATGTGAATGACTTTTAACCCAAAACCGCCGGATAATGTAAGCGGAGTGTAAACTTGTCCCACTTATTTGACTCGGAAGAACTTGACGTTAAAGACAGTGACCATTTGATAATGAATGGTGAGACTCCCGAAAAATGACTTGCTTTTCTCATGGCAGCTCGACTTAATTGACCAATTGTTTGATAATGAATGAACGGACAATTAATGAGTGTCTGATACTGGACACGTCGCAGCTCTTGACTTCGAATTACAAAAGTGACCGTTGACCTGAATATGTTTGTTGTTGACAAAACGCTGATATTGGCGAAAACTATAAATGACTTAATTACAATGACTTGTCCATTTGACAGTGACAACTGGAAAGGGACGAAATAAATGAGGACTCCTAATGCTCCTCAAGTGACTACTAATTGTTGTACTAAAACTAAACTACTACGACTTTACGCGTAGTTGACGCAGTTGGCGGTCGCATATGGGCCGTGACTTTGACTATGATACTTTAGTAATATTACGTGTAATAAGAAGTAGATTTCTACAAGTGTGTAAGGTGCTTGATAGTAAAAGGCCGCACTACTGTAAAAAGACGAGTACAATGAAAAATTGTTTATATAAGAAAAGAGAGACTATGCAAACGAATAATAAAGCGAACATTTTGTATCCATAATATCGCACATTTTCAAGAAAATAAAGATTCTACGTGATACTAATTAAGTACCGCATTCAAAACAATATTCAACATTCAACCGTCTTTTATTTACGCATTTGTATCCATCGTCAATACAAATTACAAACAATTGTCTCTCTCAGAACCTCTTTGCTGTCATCTTTCAAGTCTATTCACTATTACAATCCATTTACTATTTAAAGTGTATTTGCTATTCGAAGGACCAGTCGCTATAACGTGCGACAACTGACAACGTATCACTATCAGTTCTATCTATGGTCTCATGGTCTTATGAGATGCACCCTGCCTTTACTCAGGAATGAACATTTTCTAAAATGATTTTTATCCTTATCACTGAATTGACTTTTCATACTTTCTTGGCATGTTATAACAACTTTAGTACTCATAGGTTGTTAAAATATGCACACAGAAAGAATTAGTAGCAAAAGTGGAATTTTGAAATATGCC
>JABASD010005737.1:0-11710 GCA_019776165.1 Pogonognathellus flavescens
GCGCTGCCAGATAGAACGCTCCGATGGGTCGATTCCTGGCAGCGGCAAACTTTTTTGTTTGCCATCATTGTCATCGTCAAATGTTGATCAAAATGATGGATCATCTGAGGTATGAAATGTGTGCACCAGGATGCCCATAAGTCTATCAAATGAAAGCATCGTCTGATATCAGAAATATCATCGTTCGGAGCATCATATGATAGGTTGGTGTTTACTGGGACTGTAAATAATTTCACATTTCCTATCCTAGCTACACCGAAAACGTTTCATTCAATCCGAAAGATAATATTTTTCTTTTCAATTTTTTTTCAGCAATTCAAAAATGAAAGGCATGTACTTGGTTAATAGAGTTATCTCAACTTATTATTTATCTATCCTAACCGTGACACTTACGTATCCGAATTAGTCCTCGCTGATGCATTTCGATTTCCTATTGTTGACCCACCAATACGACCCCTGAAAATAGCACATTTTTTGTTATCAATCTCTCAATGACTTAGATATATTCTTATAAACAATACAGAATATATACGCAAAAAGTTTATTAGGTATTTTGGGGCTTCCAACAGTAAACCAACCAATAGTTAATATCGACAAAATCATATTCACGCAGCTGTAGATATTAATTTATAGGTTGATTGATTTAAAGTTAGTTTTATTACCTTGTGAGTTTTCGTTTAACTGTTTCCTCAACTGCCCCACCAATCTCGCTCCTGTTATGTGAGGATGTAATGTAACGTCATAAATAATACAATTTATACGCAAGAATAAGCAACTCGTAAGTGCAATGCTTATGTCTAAATAAAAGACGGCGTTTTGAGGATGATTGAAAGAATACCCGAAATCACACACACACCAAAATAATATAGTTTATATTTTTTACCCCACTCGGTATCGCCGATAGCAAGAAACACACTTTATTCCATCGCTGCTTAAAGTAGTAATTAACTAACAAAATGAATATTTTAAGGGTAGTAACATCGTTAATATTACTTTGCATCAATTCCAGTTTGGGGGTTTTCAGAAGGTGGTAGTTCCGTGGTAGCCTTGGAATCTTGCCTGTCAAATTTGTGAACGATTTAAAGAGTCGTTATAAATTATTCCATCGCAACACAATTTAACGTAATCTAATTAAACTCAGAAGTTGCAATATTATTTGATTTTAAATCGCCGTCTTTAATTTTTCAGATGTTTTTGTTAATGTTTTTATAAGGCAAGGTAGCACCAATTCCGTATTTTTATTTTACTTGTAGAAATTACGTAGGAAGTCTTAAAATTTTATGAAATTCTAAGACATCCTACGTAATTTCTACAATTGACTTTTTTTTTGAAAATCTGATAGTACATTATGATAGAACATATCATTAGCTTTGATTAGATTTGATGACTTTATTTGCTTGATAACACATCGAAAGCTCTAGGCTGATATCTTTTAGGTATCACAATAAAACCCATCTCCTCACTATAAACTACTTTGAAAGCCAATCTAATACTACAATAAATACATATCAAACAATAATTTTCTCATGATATACCGTAATATAATTAACACATTATTCTCCAATTTTCCATAACATTAATCATATATAAACTGGTTTTCTCTTAACTTCAAAATTAAACTTGTTAATTCAGACTTAAACTTATTGTGTTTTTGTAGAAATGAATCTTCAAATTGATACATCGTGATTTTCAAATCGACTTTCCATTTCGGAGAAATAATCAAATAGCTCATAAAAATACGGAATTACCTTTCCTTAATACATTTGCATAAAAGCATTAACAAAAACATTTGAAAAATGAAAGACCAAAGATAATGATTCAATGATACTGATAATTGTTTTGAGCATGTGCATTATATTATATTTGTATGAATTAAAAAATTAAAATTGAATTAGAATAAGCAATTCAGAACTAGAAATTCAAAATGTAAAACTGCCGAAGATAATAATCATAATATTTTTGACTATTTAAAACCGTTATTCTTACTTTGCATCACTTCCGGATTCGGGGTCTTTAGAAGACGAATGCTGGTCAACTCGTGGTCCATCTGGCACCCTGACATATCGTCTAAGGAATTTGCCAAAGATTCGATTACAAATTATTAAATCAACCTAAATATAAATTTATTGCAATTCCCCTAAGTTTTACCTGGACGAAGTTCTATAGGTGATTGTATTGGAGACAATAAATACAAGAATCAAAAATGATAGTTTAAATATAATATTCATTTTAGAATTCGCTGGACGGACTTTATTTCAATGGTGGACCATCAACTCAAGGCTGTTTTTCTCTACAAAGTGAAAAGAATCGTTCACCATACTATCACTTTCACTTGTTATTGTATAAAAATTGTATAAAAATAAGCAACAACAGTAAATGGTAATTCCGCATGAATCAATTTCAATCGTGTTCAGTTTACCTTCAATTTTATTTTATTACTTACTTGCAGGTCTTTGTGTCAGCTCAGAGTCTTTTTCATTGATACACGAATCGTATGTTAAATGTTTTATATTGTAGTTCATAAAGATGATCATTTTGATTTCAATGGCATGCCTCTAAGATTTCGATTCAACCTAATTTATAATTTTCAATTTTATTCGATTTATTGCTTTTGCTTAATTACAATTTACAATCATTTGAAGTTTTGAGATAAGTAAGTGCCTATTGTTTTCTATATTAAATACACAATAAAAAACTTACAATTAAACAGCAATTTATTTACAGGCATGTGCGTAGGATTGAAGGTTGGGGAGTGGGTGCTGAGTCTGAGCAAGAAAAAAAATCTATCACTTCATTTCATTGTGACTGTGGCTTCTGGTTTAATGATTGTGTGATTTTATTGTATAGTCTAAAACATCATTTTAAAAGTCTTATTGTATCATATATTGTTACTATCATTACATTCCACTGTTTTAATTTATTACGAAATTATGATGGGTATTAATTGACATCCTTTATTGACGGGTTTGTAGACACGTGCCTCCATCTCAATATATTTATTTTTTATTTATATTGAGAATCCTTCAACAGAAAATGAGTTATATATTTCTCCTGGTTTACACGCATGAGATAGTAATATTATTAATGGCTTGGTGGTATTTCGAGTACAATTTGCATTACACAGACAGGAAGTATATTCAGTGGGTTATTAGGATAATTACAGGTATGAAAGTATCTTCACAAAATAATATTAAAATTACAGGCATGTTAACTCGAAGGGTAAAACTCAGCCTATAATTTAAAAATGCAATAGGTAAAATAAACTTATGCTGCAAATATTGTGAAATCAAAGGCCCGCACGTGTCCAGGATTTTAAGTTGGAGGGTAACAAAGATATTGCCAATAACAAATAATAGTATAGGTAGTGTGACTCGAGGCTTCTTTTTACGCAAAAATGACTGAAAACTGACAATTAGTGTACTGTTAGAATAGAACCTACAAGCTTTCTAATGCCGACCGGTTATTACAATCACCAATCTCGTTATCAAATATTAAAAAAATGTTTGCAGAGTCGCAATAGACACGGCCGAGGTAGCATATTTTAAAGCATTCCCAACGAATATTTGTACGAAACGCAATTTTTCATCAAGTGGGTGTTTTTTGGCATTCTTCAAATGACTTTTGAACGAAGTTGTCAATATTGAAAAATCTTAGTATATATATTCTGACTTGTAGTGATAAATGCTAGTTCCTTGACTCATGTTTACATTATGATAATACAATAATATACATATTTTAATTAGTAATGATAAGACTGACTAAGCTACCTATGCTAATAAATATACTAAATCAAACTTAAAAATATCTTGCTTTGTGTACTCTGTTAGTATAATCTGCATGTTAACTTGACCTCAACATTATGGAGCCTAAATTTATTTGACTTGTATTATTTTTAATGTGTTGAGCTATGTACTTTAAGTCAACTACCTTTGTACTCCTATCAATGTTCTTCCACTTTTGTTCATGTATTTGAAGGCTAATTTAACATAGCATAAAACTTATAAATAAGCAAAACCGACATTCATTCTGCGACTCCTGGACTCATTCTGTAAACTTCAAAAAATATATATCTCCTCTGCCTTTTTGAATAATTAAAGTGAAGGAATTTGGAACCATACATTTCTTCCATTTCTTCATTTTATTGCATAAGTCAGACTGTAAACATTTTAACTATCATAAACGGAGCCACGCATCAACAATCTACTTGTATTTCCACCTTCGAATCGCTAAATCATTTTTATCCTACTTTATATTAATACAGTGGCGTAACTCAAGGGTACGCAGGGTACGCAGTGAATAGGGGCCCCGGCTCTTAGGGACCCATGAAGGTGCCTCCAGACGCGCAATGGTATACATTAATTTGGATTTTGTATTAATTGTTGAAAATAGGTATATTACATTATGGTTCATAGCCGTTAATCTAATGTACACCTAATACTTGTTGACATTCAGAACTTGTATATTTCAAACTGTTGTTTTATTTTTTACAATATTTAATAATGTGTAAAACTGAAATATTTAGAAGAGATATGAAATAAACTGATATTCATCTATGTGTATACTTAGGCAGATGTAACGAGTGGTGACCCCTAGGCCGAGGAATACTAAACGTTTTTGAACTATTTTTATTATATAAATAATAGGTATCACAGAAAAGTGCCAAAAATCACCAAAACGCGATTTTATTTATTGGCATTTTCAATGATTTTTGCCTACATTTTTGAGTAAATATTCGCGCTACGCGCGATTAGTTCATCCATACATCATTAATGAATGTTTCATCTCCTCTGATGTGGCTCGTATTTTTTAATTTTAATGGATAGCCAAAAATGTGAGACCAAAAAAACCAATGCAATAATAATTTTTTGCGATAAAATATTTTGAAATTTCGCATCAGTCATATAGATGTCGGAACGGGGGCAGCATAATGACAATGTCTCCCCAGAAATGATGTCGTGCGGACATTGCTAATAAATGTCCCCACAGAATTCACAGAAATCTCGAAAAAAGTGGGCTGTTAATAATAATGTACATACGCAAAGTAAGAATTGATAACATCAATTTCTCCTTAAAAAGAATCTCTTGCTATATAACGGAATCTTATATTCGAGAAAAATTCGCGCTGCACACGAATATATTTCAAGTCGGCAATTGGTTACCTAAAAGAGGGGCCCCCGATTGATATCTGCGTAGGGGCCCCCGAGCTTGTTGTTACGACACTGTATTAATAGTTTTTAATGTGTAAAATATTTAGCGTTTGATATTAAATTATATTGTTCACGTACACCTGTGAACTACTTTGGATACGTTCATGCTTTTAAGTTTGATTCCCAGATTCCACTAGACTATTAGTCAATTGTGAAACTAAGATCTGGAGATATCAAAAATTAGTGGTTTACAAATCCGATAAAAAAAGAACGATATTTGTTTCGAAATGTGGCAAATTGTTTTATTTTGTAATGAACAAAACGTTAAGAAACTGGAAGATCCTATTGCACTGCGTTATGTATTTGCGACTTGTGTTTGAAGTCGTAATCGAGTTGTATTTGAAACACATTTTTCTCTAGCCTCCCCTAATGCTAACAATGTGCATCTCTCTAAAAAATGTTAACATAATTATTGATTACGTACCGATTAGCAAAATATAGAAAAATACACCTGCAAATTTACAATGGTTACTAACTTGAAAAAAATGAAAACAGTTTCAAAAAAACTACACTTTGTATCAGAGAGCGAATTATACCGAGCCATACACTTTACAATTTTTGTATTTTCAAAGTTGGGTACGATTCCGTATCAATGCAGTTTTCATTCTAAAGTGATAACATTTGCTGACAGTCGATGGAAAAGGCTAATATCAATTTTGTGGATGATAGCTGGACCAATATTTTATTTTATTGTCATCGGAATTCGCCTTGGTTTTGAACTCTTTTCGAAACAAAAAACGTTGCTAATTCACCAAATAGTAATTCACATTTTCTTTATTCTTATGGTTTTTCTCATAATGATTTTGCAAATCAACATTTACATTTTCCATGCGAAATTCACAAAAATGATTGCCGATCTGGAATATTTGGATGTACTACATAAACGTAAGATTTAAAAATAGACTTATTTAAACGGCCAGGGTCCCAGGGTTTGTTTTTTTCTAAAAATAAATATCACAAATAATACAATCCTTAATGTTTTTCATTTCTAGATGCTTTCTTGTATTGTAGAAACAAACGGTACATCTCATTTATGAATAATTCCTGGATTCAGAATGTAGGACGCGCTTATTGCATTTACGGAGTTATTATTTGTCTGGTGATTGGCCTATTCCCTTTTGTGGATGCGGGTGATAACGAGCCAATGCACCGGTTTTTGATGGACGTACTGCCACGATTCAAAAATGGACTGGCAATACAAACATTAGCTTCGATTATCCTCACAACCTTATGTTTGTCAATAGGCGGTACTCTTGGTTTTATTTTTAATATATATGTGTATAATCTCTTGGTCTTAAGAATGTGGGTGGATACATTACTGTCGCAATCTCAACACAAAACTTCTCTGGACGATACCGGAAAAAATACAAAAATCGCAAAAATGTTTCAAGATATCGTAATTTATTACTTTAGGAAATTAAAATTAATAGAGATTCGGGTTAACGCTGCTACATTTTATACATCGCCACCATCCACCATAATTTGTTCTATTGTCTGTATTCTTTGCAATTATGCTAGTCTAAAACTTCACAGGGAAATAGAATTACCAGGGTTTCTTATTTTTCCGATAACGTCTATTTCAACTTATTCTTTCATTTACGTGTTAAGTCAAATGTCTGCCAAAATTCACGTTGATTCGAAAGAAGTTTTGCGAAATCGTTATTTTCACGGTAGTCGTTATATGAGAAAATTAGTCAAAATGACTCAACCCATAAAAATTTATTGTGGACCATTTTATTATTTCAAATCAACGTCAGCCCTACAAATTTTATCTTGCGTGTTATATTACTCTATTTCTTTGATTATTACTTTGGCGTAAAGGTGCATGAATGTGAACTTATACCAAATTTGTTATGTCTTGTGAAATTAATAGTAGATTTGTTTTTTATTTAGTATCGAAAGATACTTTGTATAAGAATCCCTTGTCTATCAATTCATGCAATATGCAATAACTTTAGAACGAATTAACATAAATCGTTCAAACTTTGTGTAAGTGTTCTTGGGGTCAAAGGGAAGATCAACTTAGAAAATTGGGGCGATCGGTGACATAAGTCGTTGATAATTGACATCTAATTTGATTTTGGAATAGCATCGCATTTATCATTTTTATTTGAATGATAAGCCTATAAGATTTCAATAGTATCAGCCTAATTTTTAATTTTATTGTTTGTTAATTTTATCGCTTTTGCTTTATTACAATCATTTGAAGTATGTATTGTTTGTTATTAAATAAGCCATAACAAACTTACAAATACACATCAACTCATTTACAGGCCCTTACGCAGGATTGAAAGATGTGGAATGCTAAGTATGAGCAAGAAAAAATCTATCATTTCATTTTATTGTGAAATGAGGCTTCCGGTTTAACGACTGTGCGCGATTTTATTTTATAGTATAATACAGCATTTCAACAGTTTTTTGCTTAATATTTTGTTAGTCTTTTGAAAATCAATACAATTTCTCGTGTAAGATCATCATATATTCTGGAGGATGCCTATACACCCATAGCACCCCCTCTGGGCACGGGCTAATTTATTTAAATAACACTGTTTTTGATTTAAATTCGTAGCCGTCAGCAGAGTACAATTTCAATAAAGAAAAACTACTACTCATAAGAAAGAATGTTTTAGGCAAAGTTTTAAAAATTATCAACTGCGTCTAAAATTAAGAGTCATTGGCGCAAATATTTTATTTCAAAAGCTAAGAGATGATTCTTTTTAGTACTTTTCAAATTAAGACAGTACTCCTAGAACATGCCGTAATAACTTCCATTCCTTTCCATTGTTGGTATCACTACATACATAATATTTATACATTGTTTATGTTAAATGGTATATCATTTCCAGTTGGAATATTTGGCGTAATTTTAAACACATTCTACATCCGTAAAAAATAAATAAATGCGTGCTTCTACTTATTCAGCCCGATTTTAAATGTGGCACCAATGAAGGGGACGAAATCCGAAATATCCACTAGACCTTGCTTTTACTTCTGTATAATTTGCATTGTGATGAATAAACAGTAAATATATAAAATATAAAACGTAAGAAGAAGAAATTGTACATTTAAGAGAATAAATGTAAGTTGGAAGAAAATTGTGAGGAAATTATACACCGCTACACAACAAGCAATTTGTGGAAAGCTACGTCAAGGTAAAGTTAAAGTTTATAAACCTTCCCTTGACGCTTTACATGTAAATTATTAGGTCCAAGGTATACCCAATCTTTTGACATGATTATTCGCATTATTTGCTTAATAACTCTAACTAAAATTTTGGCGTAATGACAGAAATACAACACATTGTGAGAACGATTTCGAAATGCATTCTCAAACAATTTCATAAATAACAGTGAACTGTTATAATAATATTAAGTTTCACTGTTTTAAATTATTACGAAATTATTATATGGGTATTGACATCATGTATTAACATGGCATCATGTATTAACATGGCATCACGTATTAAGAACGTCAGACACGTGCCTGAAGTTATTTATGTTGAAAATCCTTCAGCAGAAAATGAGTTCTATACATTTCTACTGTTCCACACGCATGTGGTAGTAATATTGAAGGCTTATGGTATTTCGAGTACAACTAGCATAACACAGGATGATAATTAAAGGTATGAAAGTATTTTCACAAAATAAGGATAAAATTACCGGCATGTTAACTTGAAGGGTAAAAGTCAGTATATTATTTTTAGATGCAATAAGTAAAATTATGCTGTAAATAACGGGAAATCATGGGCCAGCAAGTAACCAGGGTCATAATTTGGAGGCCGCACAACAAAAAAATACAAAAAATAATAGTATAAGTATGTGACTCGAGTTTTTTTTTACCCAAATGACTGAAAACCAACAATCGGTGTACTGTTAGAATCGAAATTGCAATCAATTACATACTAAATTATTACACATTTGTGAAAATAAGATCTGGAGATATAAAGAATTAATCGTTTACAAATTCGAGAGAGAAAAGAACGATATTTCCTTCGAAATGTTGCAAAAATATTTATTTTGTACTGAACAAAACGTCAACACAAACTAAAAGCACTTAATGCACTTCGTTGTTTATTTGCGATTTGTGTTTGGCGGCTTAATCGAGTTGTATTTAAAATACTTTTGTTTTCTAGCCTTCACAAATATTAACAATTCGCAACTCTTTAAAATTTTAACATAATTATTGATTAGTTAACATACTGCTGCGTACTGAAAACATACTGCCGCATAACAATGGTTAATTAATAACCTGAAAAAAATGGAAACAGTTACAAAAAACTCACCTTTTGTATCAGAAAGCGAATTATTTAGAGCCATACACTTTTCAATTTTGGTGTTTTCAAAATTATGTTTCATTCCGTATGAATGCAGTCTTCACTCTAAAGTGATAAAAATTGCGGACAGTTGCTTGAAAAGACTAATATCAATTATGTGGATGGTAGCTGGACCAATATTATATTTTATTGTCATTGGAATTCGCCTTGGGTTTGAACTATTTTCAAAACAAAATACGTTGCTAATTCATCAAATCGTTATCCACATTTTCTTTTTTCTGATGGTTGTTGTCATAATCATTTTGCAAATGAACATTTACATTTTCCATGCGAAATTCACAAAAATGATTGCTGATCTGGAAAATTTGGATGTGCTACATAAACGTTAGTAAAAATCAATTTATTTAAAAGTTCAATTGATTTTGTTCTGCAAATATAAATTATCAAAATATCACAAATATTATTTTCATTTTCCATTCTAGAAGCTTTCTTGAATTGTAGAAACAAAAGGTACATTTCGTTTATGAAAAATTCTTGGATTCAGAAATTAGAACGCGCTTCTGTCTATTGCGGAATTGGATTTTGTCTGGTTATTGGCTTGTTCCCTTTTGTGGATGAGGCTGGTAACGAGCCAATGCACCGGTTTTTGATGGACGTACTGCCACAATTCAAAAATGGACTGGCAATAAAAACATTAGCTTCGATTATCCTGACAATACTGGGTTTATCAATAGGTGGTACTCTTGCGTTTATTTTTAATGTATATGTGTATTATCTCTTGGTCTTAAAAATGTGGGTTGGTACATTACTCGTTCAATCTAAGTTGGACAAAAGGAAAAATATAATGATAGCAAGTATGTTTAAAGATATCATAATTTACTTCAGACAATTGAAATTGCTAGAGATTTGGGGTAATGCTGCCACATTTTATACAGCACCACCGTCAATCATAATTTGTTCAATTATTTGCATTCTTTGCAATTATAGCAGTCTAAAACTTAACGGCGAAATAAAATTACCCGGATTTCTTATTTTTTCGATAACATCTTTTTTTACTTATGCTTTTATTTACGTATTAAGTCAAATGTCTGCCAAAATTCACGTTGATTCGAAAGAAGTTTTGCGAAATTGTTATTTACACGGTAGTCGTTTTATGAGAAAATTAGTGAAAATGACTCAGCCAATAAAAATTTATTGTGGACCATTTTATTATTTTAAATTGACGTCAGCCCTCCAAATTTTATCTTGCGTGTTATACTATTCAATTTCGTTGATTATTACTTTGAAGTAATGCTTTATTTTTATAACTTACTCATAATCCTAATTTCTAAATATTATTACATAATATTGGATACGTAATTGTAGTCTATTATTCAATGGTTGTTTGTTTAAGACCATGAACATCATGATGTTGTAATTAGTAAGTATTAATAAGACCACGGTACTTAATTGCCATTATATCGTGATAAATCAAAAGTTGTAGCGCTGTGTGGATAAATCGATAGGTATGGTTTTCCTAAGAAATGTAATGTATTATCAAATAATTGGTACACAGTACACATGTTTATTGTAAAAGCAAAATTATTTTGCAAATAAAATGTTTGCTTGTCATGTCGAAAAATAAAATTTGTTTCTCCTTGTGCAATAACCCTTCGAACAGTAATAAACAATTTCCGGCATTTGTAACTAATATATTGTGGTTTGATAAAATGTTATTCGTGTTGTCATTTTAATTATAAACCAACCTTAATTTGAGCCATTTTAAACAATTTTGCGCGTTATTTATTTTGTCACAAATAATATTAATATTACGAAACTCTTTATAGTGCAAGTCAATTGCCACGGAGTTTTACCATGTAGAGAATCTTTTTTGCATATTTTTAAAAATGATGTTTTGTTTCTATGCGCGATACTCTACGGGCCATTGCGCTTTAAAGAAAAATAATGAAAAAATACCAATTATCTTGATCCCCTTCCCCCTGGACATTTTTTAGGCGTGCAATGGAATAATTCACAGCACCCATATTTTAGAAAATCGATTTCAGCGCCTTATCAGTTATAATTTGATGAACCTATGTGCTAAAATCTGCTTGCAATTTGGACTTGGCTTACAAATTGATTGGGTGCACACAAAGTAGCAAAAGCTAATTTTCAGCCTTCGATCGTCATCCAGTGGCGTAAATCCGGGAGTGCAAGGGGTGCGCCGCACCCGGGCAGCAGGGTAGGGGGG
>JABASD010005738.1:0-11705 GCA_019776165.1 Pogonognathellus flavescens
ATACTATGCAGTAATATTAATTAGCTTTGCACCGACATTCGCAACAACAACATTATTTATGTAAGTGTAACGTAGTGTTGGTATTATAACATAGGTACTTATGTAGATAGTAATGTAAAAGAGCACGATTGTTTTTTAACCTTTTTTAAAGATTGCAAGTTTAAATTTGAGAAAATTGTTGCAGTACAGTTTGGCAAATAGATTATTTCAGAAAAACTTTTCTTTCGTGTGTTTGATTAAATGAATTTAACTTATGTTAACAATGCAAGTGTTTATATGTTACATGCTTGTGCAAAATGTTGTACTTGTAAGCTATAAAAAATTGGTAGCTATTGACTTTGTTTCTTATAGTTGTAGCTTATTAGTACTTATTTTGATTGTCGTATTTAAGTTTACTAAAGTAACTTTATTCACATTCACAGTTTTTATTTGCATCCGCACACAGCAACCGATGTTTTAACAAGTTATTCAACACTGTCTCATGGATTGGTAGCTTTTTCTTCAGGTATGCAGTGCCAACTGATATTCATTGTCAATAAGAATGATTTCAATAATTGTCTTTTGATGAGGTATTGTAAAAACATTCATTTGACTTCAGTAATATTGTATATTTTAGGGTACTTTGTGTATGACTGCCTTGATATGATTATGAATCATCGAAAGCGATCTTCCTACGAACTGATGGTTCACCATGCGTTTGTAAGATTCTTGTCTTCATTAATATAATATTTCTATATACAAATTACCAGTAAAATAAACAAGCATTAAAAGTAGGTACTTGTAAAGACTTTAGTAAAAATTGAAAGTAATACTAATATTGTTTCCTTTTTTCTTTGTAGGTACTGAGTTGCTTTCTGGTGTCAGTTATTACAAGATATTACTTAGGCTACGCAATGATAGCGTTAGTTGTGGAGGTCAACTCAATATTTCTGCATTGGCGGCAGCTTCTTTTACTCGATTGCACGCCAAAAAGTGAGAGTTACTACAGAAGTATCAGCCTTGCCAATTTATTCACATTTGTGATTTTCCGTATTGTACCTCTTGGTTGGATGACCCGTTGGCTGGCTCTGAATGGGGACAAAGTTCCACTTTCAGTGTATTTGTTGGGATGTGCGGCTATGACCGTCTTAGTTGCGATGTCCATCGTGTTATTTTTTCGACTTCTGAAAGCTGATTTCCACTCAAAATCGAAAGAAGACAAAAACTACTAAATTTGACATGTAAAATGACAAGCATTTAAAATGCTCAGAGTGTAAGACATGCTTGACGCATTTAAAAACGCCTCAACGGCCTAAATCAATAATACTAAGAGAAGGCCAAATCAAAAGCACAATCATTAATAATCTATTAGTGAAGGTGCTAGATAATTTTTTCTGGATAGGTTTCTTATCTACTATGTTATATAATAATGAGACCGATAAGTACCAAAGTACCCTGATGGGTAGACACACACAAAGTAATTATTTCGCAACGCTTACTTGTGCATGTACACTATAAGTGTATTAGTATTTTGAATGCTTAACATAATAGAGTTAACAATATTATTTATTTTGATTGCCAATTCTTTCTATAATTTACCACACGTTCTACAATAATGCTGCAGATTCTATATAAATATTTTTGCAACCGCTTTTTTAATTTTTTACAAACCAAACATAGCAATGTATCAATGTGTATTGTGTTCAGCGGAATTACTAACTTGAGTAACAGGTAAAAATGACCGCGAGTTACATGGGTACAACTTGTATTCATTTGCAAGGTGACAAAATTAGAATTAACTAGTATACTAGTATTTATATACGTAGGTATGTATTTAGCTTTCTGATCCTGTCAGGTAGATAAATTGCTGACAAAACTGCTTGGAAAACTAACCGAAACCGATCATAGTTGTTAGTCGTACAATCGTACTATTTATAATGTGTTATTGTCCACCACATAGTATATGTATGGTAATATAACATTGTTTTGTGAAAGAGTGTCTACAATAAAACACTACATACAGTGACCTATAGGTAGTACTCAAGAACTACTGATATTGTACTATTTACAAAACCAATTCCTGACGAAATGTCGATTTGAAATCGAGTCAATGCAATGTAATCAATCATAAGATTAGTGATAGTGAGCTACAACTCCAACATTATTACCTACTGCTAAATAAATGTGATTTAAAGTGTTGTGTCGAGCTGTATACTTGTAACTTCTATGGTTGCTGAACAAAGCCAATGCGGGTAGTAAAGAATCCTCAATATAAACTTGGGCACACTTAGTTTAAAAGCACAGTTGTGTTTAACGCTTCATATTGTGCAATATTGCCACATTAAAAGTGATACAATAGTTGTAGAATTTATATTATGAACAATTGCATAATGTATATATTCAAAATGATGTGCATCTCTGTGTGTGTTATGCTGTAAAGCATTATTCTGGGTTGTACAACGTTTCTGATATGATTCCAGCCACGTAGATGATGTTTGATGGGCACATAACAATATTTGGACTGTAAATAAATCATAATAACTTTTACATGTGGTAGAATAAGTGATGTAGTAGAATATGACCAGAAACCCCTGTTTTATTTTTTGGAAAGGAAGTGCGTGGGTATGAAATGTATATGAAAAATAATTTGAATTGATGGAACTTGTTTGACTAAGGTTTACATGAATGTGTAAAGATTTATTAGTTCTGTAAGGAAAAAGATATTTAAAAATCCCTTGGAAAGATCCAGTAAATAGGTATACTTGCTTACTTACCTACTTAATTTTTGCTTAAGGCACAAATAATTTCTGTGAATTTAGATTATTATACGATTTATGAATTGTTAGAATAGTACTACAATAGGCATAATATTCTGTAAATTTACCCTACACACTCTTTAAATGTTGTAATAAAACAAAAATGACATTTTTATAATGAAGTTTATATCAATGGAATTTAAAAGTTTTTTCTCCGCAGGTACAATAAAATTAATACCTGTACCAATTAACTATGCGTAATATCAACTAATTCTAAGTTATTCATTAAAACTTGTTTGCTACTATTACTATGTTTTCAAATATAATCATTTTATAATATTTACATTCCAAAGGAGCACAGTGATATTTTAGCCATTACAATGATGGTTATTGACCACACCAGTGTGCTGTAGCATTTAGAAAACTGTAAATTCTTGGAATTATTGGTTGTAAAATAAAGTTGTAGGGTACCTACACTTAGTGTAGCTTGTAGGTCACTACTTTTCGAATCTGAGGACAATACTCTTTAATTAAAAATGAGCTTATTTGCTCAATATAGTGGCACATTCCTCTGCAGTATTTTCTTTCACGTTAAAATATTTTCAGTTACAAAATGTGTTTACAATAAAACTGAGTGCAAAAAACGTTGACGTCTATTTTTTTAGAAAACACGAATGGCTTACTCTACAGTTACAGACTTGGCAAGATTTCTGGGGCAGTCCACATTGCAACCAAGAAGTACAGCAATGTGATATGACAGTAGCTGCATTGGAATCACTGTGAGAATACCCTGAAGACAATCCACAGTGTGAGGAATTTCAAGAGTTCTGAAAGCAAATGCTTGCGTTTCGGTGTCTCCTTTCTCGCAGACAATGATTGGGCGACCTTCACGGGCTGTTACTTGCTGCAAAGCGTTCATGCACTTAGAGTACACAGGATCTCGAGTAACCACCATTATGACAGGCATTTGCTTATCAACCAATGCCAATGGTCCGTGCTTTAATTCTCCAGCCAAAATTCCTTCGCTGTGCATATAAGCCAACTCCTTGATTTTCTATTATAAAGCAAAATTTATACATTAGCTGATTATCTGCTGCATTCGTTTCTTTATTAGTAGTACACATGTAACGAAAACGATGAATAGTGAACATCGATTAAACTAATTACATAATTGAGTAAACTGCTGCGTATAAAGCAAATTGATGAAATGACAAACAAATGAAAGGGCATTAACTTACCAAAGCTCCTTCAAGGCAAGTGGCATAATTGTATCCTCGACCCATAACCAAGAGTGACTTTTGTTTATATAGTTCTTTAGATAACTCCTGAACATCCTGATCTGTTTTCAGAACTTCCTTGATCAGGTTTGGCAAGTTCTTCAAACCTTGAATGATCTTAAAAAAATACAAGAAGGAATTGTATTAAAAGTCAGTCAGAAATGGTATCCTGCCTCACTTTGCACTTATCATGCACATGGACAAGGCTGGAAAGGTCATGTTATGTAAACTCACCTCATAACGTCTGGGTTGAATGGAAATGCGATCTTCGCACATCATCAAAGCAAACATGACCAAAGAAATGAACTGTGAAGTATAGGCTTTTGTGGAAGCCACACCAATCTCAGGTCCAGCATTAATGTGAATACCGCAGTGAGACTCACGACAAATAGACGAGCCAACCGTGTTGGTAACGCCGACAATCAAGGCACCTCGTGCTTTGCAATATCTCAGAGCCATTAGCGTGTCTGCAGTCTCGCCTGCAATGAAAATTGGGCATGGTCAGCATTTAATGGATGCAAAGTCTATTTCATAATAGCAGAGCACAAGGACACAAACATCATGCGATGCATTTGGTTGTTATTGGAAAAAAGAAATCACGCTGGACAAACCTGATTGAGAGATGAAAAAGCACACGTCGTCCCTAAAAATAGGAGTGTGTCTATCCAAAAAGTCTGATGCCAAATCAACCATTACGGGCAATTCTGTGAGTTCTTCTGTGATCTGTCGGGTAGCTATGGCAGAATGATAGGATGTGCCACACCCAATGAAAAGAAGACGACGACAGCGACGAATTTCTGAAATGTAATCCTTCAAACCTCCAAGTATGACAGTTCCAGCATCGAAATCTACACGTCCTCTCATTGTGTTTACTACGGACTCAGTCTGTTCGAAAATCTCTTTTTGCATGAAAGAACTATAGTTTCCTTTCATGATTTGTTGGATCTCCATCTTGAGAGTTGTGATTTCTCGGGCATGATGATCCTCAAGCGAGCGCTTAAGACGATGAATGGAAAGAATACCGTCCTTTACAGCTGCAACATCATCATCTTCCAGATAAAGAACACGGTTCGTGTGTTCAATGATTGCTGAAGCATCCGATGCGAAAAAGTATTCCACTTCTTTATTATCTCCCAGAGGACCAAACTGAGCAGTAGACTCCACTCTTGGAATGACTGGAACAGGAAGTTCTCCTAATCCACCATGTCCTCTTTGGTCTAATTTAGGTGAACAACATGCATTTTAATATCCAGACATAAAAATGAATGCGTCAACAAGTAGGATAGGTACAGACTACGGACTACAGACAGAGTGATGGCAAACAACTAACATTGACAGTGCAGTGCCATCATTTCATCTGTTTTTGAAATCAGAAAGAATTTAGTAAATCTATAAAACTAATTTTTTGTATAATAATAAGCTACAAATATTTCATACTACTCATACCATTTAATATTACTACAGCAAACTAAGTGTATATAAATATTTCAGCATACTGCAAATTAGGTTTTGCAATAGATTTGTGTAGTTTTCATATCATTTGTTTATGTCAGTAAACAAAAAAAAACACTAAGCAAAACGAAAAATAATTTCTAAATTAAGCAAACAAGCAACTCAATAAAAAAATTAAAAAAACGAACACAAAATCTTAAAAAAGCATAAAATATGTTAAAGTGAAAGGAAAGGTGAAGATGATACTCCTGCTGGAGTATTCGTACCTGGATGTGATGCTTGTGCATCTGCGAAGTAAAGTAAGATGGACCGAAAATAAAAAAACAAACAACACACGTTTTAGACTAATCTACTCAATCCAAATGTCAACATTCAACAAAAACATAGTTTAAATCAAAAACAAAACTGATTAATAGCATGTATTTTAAAAAGCGTTAGTTTTTATAGCTCAAACGTATTCAAAATAAATAAGCTATTCTTTCCCTCAAAAGGTGTACTTTAACCATTACATTCTACAAAGGCATATATTATAGGACTATAGGAGGAATTGCTTGCAATTGTGACGAAAAATTATAAAAAATCGCGGCTAAAGGTCATTAAAGTCATCATACTCAATCTGTGCATTACGTACTTGCAAATACATTGAAATTGCTATTATGTAGGATATCCAGGAATGGAATTTATTTTTAGGCACAGCTCAAAAATTGGCATTCGAAAAAATATTATCATCAACTCCTACAAGATTGAGATTGAGATAAAGAAAAATTCCATTTTGCCGTTTTTCAATTGATCTTCAAACTATATTAGTAATAACTTAATAACCTAGTATATGCTTTATACACACAGATGGGTATATACGAATAATCAGGAGTCATATAATTTAGGCATACATTAACACGTACGGGATGCAAATGAGTTTTTTAAATGGAAAAATAAATTAAATTCTTTTATAAGTGGATAAACTTTCATGCTTACGATTTATACATAGTATGTATAACGTTGCATTATACATCCGATGACATTGAAATAGTCTCAAGCAAGTCAATAGCATTCATATCATATTGACAAATCATGTGTATATTCATATTAAATGTTCATAATATTTAATACGTTAGTACATGACTGACTTGATTGCACTAAACAATACGTACCTAAGTATGAAAATTATCAATGTTCAAAAGCAGCTTTATATTGGTAATAAGATGAGTACCTTTGCTGTAGAGAATGGGAATGGAATCTGCCGCAAGCTTAGTTTTTGACTTGATTCCAACAAGAAGAGGGCTTCCTCGACGAGTTGAGACACATTCACCAGGAAAGTATCTGCTTTTGATGCAAAGAGCATAAGCTCCTTCCTGTAAATAAATAATTAATTCTCAAGCTATAGTCTAATCAATAATCTTACAAAAGTAACCACAAAGAAGAACATTAATACATATAATATGCAATAATTGAAAGTACATTATATTGTCTATTATGTTTTGTTCACTTCTTACCAATTGAGCGATCACATGCTCAACCAAAGCCAAGAAACTGATATCTGGATACTGAGAATACAAATGGGCAAGAAGTTTAGCGATGACTTCCGTGTCTGTATCTGACTCAAAAAAGTGCCCCTTCTGGATTAAGAATTGTTTCACATCCTTGTAGTTGGTGATGATTCCATTGTGAACGACAACAAACGAATTGTCATCGTCCGAACGATGAGGATGGGCATTTACACAGGAGGGAACTCCGTGAGTGGCCCAACGAGTATGGGCAATTCCTACGTGGGTCTTGTGAACTACCGCAAACTCCATGGCATGAGCCTCTGTAAATTCAACATCATTTGTTAACAGTTAGTTGTCATTTCTAGAAACAGTACAAATTAGGACCGCATTTAGATGCTTCTACAGTGATTAACACAGGACGACAACTCACTAAGCTGAATTTCATCTTCAAGCGCCTTGACCTTCCCACGCTCCTTAATGATGGTGATGTTAAGTCCATCGGCCGTGTCCAATGCAACACCGGCAGAGTCATATCCACGATATTCCAAACGCTGAAGACCCTTGATGAGACAATTGAGAATTTCCTCACGGGTTTTCGGGGTGAGGTAGTTCAAGTAAGCGAAAATTCCTGCAGAATATAAATAAACATTTTCCAAATTAAATACACATAGAGTCACTAGTTAGTGAATAAGGTGAATTGTACTATGAAAAGTTCATAGGTAATACAAATGCATAACAGTTATGTCTGAAGTAAACAAGTTTGGAAAGTTTTGCGAGGGTCATATAGCATTTATTATTGAAATGCACGTGTATTAGAATCTAATTATAACTCTTAGTTAGAACCGTTACCTCATAGAAATAAAATGTACGTTAAACAGCAAGCGAAAGAGTGCTCAAAGCTAATTGAGACAACTGTAAAATAATATTGCATTTTATCTGTCACACCGACATATTTTACGGAAGTTCTGACCGGGTTAACTATCTCAACACAGCATAAAAGTCACAGTACAGACTTAAGTACTTTAAAAGCACAGTTCGTAATAATGAGTTTATGAACCGCATAACATCGAAAGAACGACAAGTGAAAGTAAAAGTTGCCCCTACATTATGAAACTTCATATATTGTTGAACATGTCAAATCAAGAGAGTCTATATTCACACCTGTACATAAATGTTACTGTGCTCGAACATTGTAGAAATAAATGTCCAATATAGTGAGTTGTGATTCTATTTGTGAAGTTGTGGCACTACTGACAATGAAACTAATATAATGATTCCAAAGGATAAAGTAGACGGAGGATAGTAGTGGTAGAGTATGGATGTGGACGTGAGTAGAATAGGAAAGTCCAATTAGAAACATTCTTGTATTACTACATGGCATGGGCGCTTATCTCAGGTCTTTGCTCTGTCTTATTGCGCCTTTACCTCCTACCTACAAAATTGTTTCGTTCAACCTGCAGTCATCGTAATTGCTAAACTGTTATATGTTATATCTTTGTTTCCCCAATGCACTCTTATAACAAACTTTTGTCTATTGTCTGCTACACAAGTCTGCGATGTTGCAATGTAAATATAGAGGGGCATTTTGTATCATTTGGTACATATACGAGTATTAGCATTATCTTCTTAATTGACATTTTATATTAATATTGTATTGCGTACACCTTCCTTACTAGATTTGTATCATTTTGTGTATTCAACAATACATCTATCAGATCCAAATTCTATGCTACACTATTTACATATTATAATGCCTATATGATATACAGATACTTACACACAAGTATATACAGATACATGCGGTACGTTGTCTTCTAAACAAACCGGCTACAGGTTGGTGATAAAGCTTAGTAAACGCTTGCACGATGGTGTTGAATTCTATTACCTTCATAATTTATGCCTTGTGCTTTAAATGCACCTACGTACACAGATTTGCATTACTGAAGTAAATAAACGCTTTAGTAATCAAATTCTAAACTACCTATTTGCATACAAAACTATTTGTCTAAGTTATTTAGTGAATGCAAATTTTTTAGTCTGGTAGTAGTAGTAGCAGTAGTAGTTTGTATCATGAACTATTAATATAAAATTTGTTTCATAAACATGTAAACTGTGAAGTAACAAGTATTAACTACTTACTTCCTTATAATAAATACAACCAGCACATGACATGAAGAATGTAACAATGCCAGTAGCTTAGATAATAAAATTTTGACCCATTATGTAATTCAGTTACTACGAAATGCAATTTGTAATACAACAATCTCTTGCATATAAGTTCTGGTCTGAACCAAAGTAGGTCGTGAATGAAACTTGATATTTAATTTACTTATTAGTAATTCAACGAATGTGAGAAAGTGACACTATAGCGATTCTACTGAAATTGTATTAATTTGTTGGCACACTAATTTATATGCTGTTTTTGTACAGGTAAAGTATAGAAATTGTAAAGATATTGATTTTATGCGTTTGTATAGAGAAGAATTTTGTGGAATAAAAGGAGAAATACTTACCGCACATGATGGATCAAAGTTTTTGAAAATGTGGATAAAGATGATGAAGATGTTGCAGGAGATTTAGCAGGAGGATGAGAGCAGGATGCTGGACTTGAGTACACGTTGGCACCTGATCGTCAACTGAAGAGCGGTCAAGGGGTGAACCTTGTTTTCTTATCGCGTCCCATCCCCTTATCTGGAACAAGAAGACAACAGTCCACGTATAAAATACACACATGTACTGTTGTGAGTACTACTGATGTATTGTATCATTGTATCACCAATAATATAATGCAGTTCATTTGACTCATCAACTAACTCATGAATGCATTTACCATTTTACATATAATGTACCTTCTACGTATGGCATGGCAGTTATTAAACAAACAACATTGCAATCCTGGCTTACAAAGCAGCAGTAGTAGTGGCAGTAGTAAATAGCTGTGCTTACGGAGGCAAGAACACAGATATACACTTGCACGTATCAACTATCAATAAATGTCGAGCATAATGTTCGTAAATGTACCTTAACTAATGTAAGAAACTACTTATAGCTGAGTATGCAAACTACGCTTAATGCTACTACAACCTATCTCACATTGTACACTGCCGTCAATAATATGCTTTGCCGTAATCTACGTGTACAAAATCAAACACAATCAATACAATGCAACCTTATGGCTACTTATACTTTCATATTCAAACCTATTTGTAGCTGTAGTAGATTATGACAATATAAGGCAAGTAGTACCTGGTGAAATAGACTTCTACAATGATTGTATACAATTGCATAGGGAAACACTTATACAAAGCTACATCATAGACATTATTTGTGTTACGGCATTTCCTATTTTGATCTGCTACTTCTTACAGGCTACTTTTATTTATAAATATCTTTAGTACCTTTAATAAAAACACAGCGGTCGTAGCCAAGTCTCTTGGCTCTATAATTATAACTATTTTCAGGAGAAAATTATTATGCATTCAAAGGTACCTTTGTGTAGTTGAGGTCACACAATTTCATCGCAATCTTTGTTTCCTATACTTTGTACATTGGTATTCGGCGGATAATTTATTATTAGGTTTTGTTTTACAATTACAACCATGTACATGGAAAACATTTAAATTCCCTTGAACGTGTTTATCTGGAAATACAAATGGTACAACTACGCAAAGTGCAAAGCTCACATTTTTTTCAAGCTGTAAAACATTTTGCTTGCGTATTTAAATTACAGATTAATCAGTAAATGCAAAGCGTTTATGAGTCAAACTTTTAGTCAGATTACTTATTTGAGATATTTTCTGAAACAAATGTCAAGCTAATACATCCAAATGAGGCTGTGGAGTACAGTACTCATAAATGCCAAGTATAGTTGAGTAAAAACAAGGTAAATATGGGATGAAAACATCAATAGTAATTAATTACAGGCACTTGAAGGACAATTGCCTGTCTGACATAGCTATTATTGGTAATCAATCAATTAGTTATGAGATCACCTTCGTTGATGGGAATGCTACACGTTGGACATCATCACACAATTAGCATCATCGCAGAGATACGTAAACAGAGGAAAGCGTAATTCTACATATTTTCATTTAGTATGACGGAAATTGCATTGGAAGATGATTCGGATATTACGTACTTAAATTACACGATAGACTTTGACCAACTGTCACTGGGAGATTAGAAATGAAGCAATGCAAATAATATTTGTTTGCATACCGATCGGACAATTATTTTTTCGATATAAATCGTGTCAATTATAATCGATAGAATTCAATGTACGCAATTTTGATGACATACATTATATAAGAATATTTGAATTTCCAATTTGTCCAACATAGTTCTTTCTTACGATGTGATGTAGGATACAAGCATACTGCAATTCCACACTCACCCACCACATAACTCAACAATACAGAATCTCATCTATTTAAAAATATATCGACTCTGCAATGTCGCCCCGAGTAGTAGCTAGAACACGAAATTGCTTTCTGGTTATAGTTATGTTAGGACGTACAACGTGGTAGAAACTACAAACTGTAATGCTAGTAGGTAATAGTATATTGCTAATAATACACATAAAATCTGAAATGTTTTGCTCCCCGACATAAAATCGGAACCAATAGCGATTTCCATCAAAGGATTAAAAAGTGACACATTGTTCCGTCATAAAATAGGGGAAATACCGACCTCTTTAATAAATATCCCGTCTCGACTTCCAATAGCAGCTTAGTGTGTATAAAGAAAGCTTTTTT
>JABASD010005739.1:0-11705 GCA_019776165.1 Pogonognathellus flavescens
ACACGCTTAGAAAAACCCATTAGTTGGTTCAACCTAGTGACTCTCAGTGCTCAATATAGAGCAAAACCACCAATATTATTACTCTATTTGTACTAACTCATTAGTTGGAGCACAAACTAAGATTTACTTATCTAAAGTATTCCTACCCATAGGTAAAATTACCTGATTTAGAGTAAATAAATGCACTTTTGGTAGAAATAGAGCACTAAGAAAGACGCATCCGAACCGCGCGACAATTTAAAAAACTTCTAACCACAATTTATTACGCTACAATATTTTCAGGCTGTATTTAACAGTTGAACTTTTATTTTAAAATGAAAATTTTATACACCCGTCGAAAACTTGGACTAATTAGTAACTGGACCCGTTAACTCCTTGAAAAATTGAATCCTTTGGAATCATGGAGTTTTTGAAGTGTCGTCATGCCTTATTATGGCGAAAATTTAGTAACACTCCATCTTTCACATCTCCATCTCAAAGTAAGGTATTTCAAAATATAATAACTACACTATATTTATTTAATTGTATTTAATTAAGTATTTCATTTGCTCATAATCAATTAACTTAATGTTAGTTTTAAGCTGCAAAAGACGGTTTGGATCTTTTTAGTTTGTCAGCTTTTATTATTGGAGGTTACTGATGACTGTTTTTAATTTCAGATTGAGTCCCAAATAAACCCCAAGTAAAACAATTATTATTGCAATTAAATTAATTAAACCTCCAATCAAACCACATCCTATAGCAATCAAAACCTCATAATGAAAATAATGAAAATTAAATGTGACAAATGTTCAAGTGCTGTAGTATTGATTGTAGTTATTAGTTTAATTGATAACGGTATAAAATGCAGGCTAAATGTAACAATTCTCTGTATAAGATTCATTTCTACAGGTGGTGATTGTTTATATAGGATGGATTACACGTCCTGATTGTTACAGGTACTGGGTGTTTATATAGGTTTGATTGCTACAGGTACTGAGTCTTTGTATAGGTTTGATTGCTATAGGTTCAGAATGTTAGTATAGGTTTGATTGCTACATGTACAGGGTATTTGTATATGTTTGATTGCTACAGGTCCTGACTGTCTGCGTAGGTTTGATGGCTACAGGCACTGAGTGTTTGTATAGGTTTGATTGCTACATGTACTGATTGTTGTTACAGGTTTGATTGCGACAAGTCTTCCCACTTTTCTCACCTCTTGGATTTCTATTTCTTTGGCGACGTTTGTGCATTCATGTAAGTGATGACATGTAATTTGCTCTTCATATTTATAATGCCAAATTGTAATACTTTAAAATGTATTATGAAAGATGAAGTTACCACAATATTGGTGGATGTATTTTTAATTTGAACAGTTAATCTCAATAGATTGATAAACTGCCAAACTAATTTAAGAAAATTCAGCGCTCATTATCAAACTTACCCATTATGAAGTATTTTTAACTTCACTGGGAACTACATCGGAATATTTAATGAAATCGGTAAGTCTTTTTTAATTTAATATTTTTATGCATTATACACTGGCTACAAGCTATTTATAATTATTAATTTTGGTTTCCCAGATCTATCGGGATTCGCGTAGCAGCGTGGAGTTTTGCCGATATTGTCGGGTTTTCAAGATACTAATTTCTGCGTTAGTTCACTTATCGGTCAAGTTTTATTACTTAACTACCCAGGGATTAAATCATCAAATTAAATGGATTTTTGGGACTAATTTAATGCTACGGTTGTGCAATCTCTCTCGCTTCTAATTTCTGTTTAAATGTATAAATT
The DNA here is from genome assembly GCA_019776165.1 of Pogonognathellus flavescens. Taxonomy (NCBI): domain Eukaryota; kingdom Metazoa; phylum Arthropoda; class Collembola; order Entomobryomorpha; family Tomoceridae; genus Pogonognathellus; species Pogonognathellus flavescens. The sequence continues at coordinate 1,774 of JABASD010005739.1, forward strand.
GTTTTATTGAATTTAAGGTTTTAGTATTTAATTGAAGATTTAATTTAAACTGTGTTAGCTAATTTAATTGAACAATTAATTTAATCTTTAATTAAGTTTCCGGAATTTAATACACTCTTTGAATTGTTTAGCTCAATTTAGTATTTCATTTAATAATTTTAATTATATACAATTAATTGAGAAATTACGTAATGTTTATTACATAATATTTATCAGGCTTATTTTTATGACTGGAGTAAATGTAACTTCGAATTTCGCAGCTCCATTAAAATAAATGTGATAATGATAATAATATATAATACTGTAATATGATAATAATATTAATAATAATGTAAATACTATTAGATAATATAAGTGGCACATTCGGATTAATGACAGTTTGTTGAGCAATAAAAACATGTGAAACCTAAATGTATGGGGCGTTATGAACATTTGATTGTATGGAATTTTAAATGTGGGGCATTATGAGCATTTGAGTTAGATTTCCTTGTAATTTATTAGGTTACTCTATATCGGGTAGCGTTGCTCTAAATAGACTAATGGGTTTATTCAATATAGAGTAATAACAAATACATGTGCGCTCCTATAACTCACTCGGTTTAGAGTAATGGTTGGTCGATATAGAGTAAAAAGTTTACTCTATATCGGATAGTTTCGATTGCCCGGCGCTCCAACTAATAGTTTCGTGAGAAATAGAGTAGTCACTGGACATTTAGGAAATAGAGTAAATTTTAGCACTATATCGACTACTCAGTTCTAAGCGTGCAGACATCTTGTTAAATATTGGCTAGATTTTATCAACAATTTTTTTGATAATGTTGTCAATCAAGGGCATTTGTGCATATATCACGAGATCACGAACGACACCATATCACACTATTAGTATGAATGATCGTGCCAAAACATTTTTTAGGAACGAGTATATGGAAAAAACTCGTGTGAATGTTCCAGTGAGTGCACCCTTTATCATCACATGTATTAACTGTCTCTGTGAATACAGACTGACAGAGAAAAGCACGATTTATTCATCATGTCGTACGCTTCCAGTCAAAATATAATTCAGCAGCATAATGCGCTTTCTTTAGTTTACACTTCAGCCTTATAATATAATTTTGGTAATGCTAGAAACGAATGTGCACTCCCACTCTCCCACCTATTTATAATGGAGTTTCTACACTTACATAAAAAGGTTGATGTTGTTATACAAGCTAATAAATCTTCAAGCATTCTGTAGGCACTATTCATTATGCATATTTCAGTAAGTTTTATACGAGTATACTTAGCATACCTCTACTCAAAGCTGTGACAAGCAAATTTAGTGATGTTAAATCAACTTAAAGCTGCCTTCCCCATAGCCAGAAGACGTTGAAGGCAAAAAATTTTGTGTACATTGTAGAAGGTTAATCCAGTGTGTTTCTTACTTTCTTAAGATTTGAAACTCGAAATGATGATTTGCGTTTATAAATGGATTATGCTTGAAATCATACTAACCTCGTAACAAAATGATGAAAACATACTTGTAGCAATGTTCATGCAAAAAATGTGCCTTGCAGATGTATGTGAAGTGTTCAGTTAAAGTACAGTTCTGTCTGATTGAGTGTTTACATAACCATGTGCTTACCGTGCGTAGGAAATTACGAAGAACATTGCAGTTTAAACATACTCATCATAATTACTAATATAACAATAAGGATATTTATTACATCATAATATCATTTGATGGCTAAAATTAGTTACTCTCATCAGTAATAATAGGTTGGAAGTTGAAATGAATGTTTACAATCATCCATGAAACTGTGAAAGTCATATATAATGATAATATTGCCGACTTATTAAATCAAAGTATAGGTATACATTTTCCAATCTCTCCTAATTATAGGTACCTGTAAAGGATAATACTACATATTATGTAGTAAGAAAGAATGAGCACATAATTTTTTACTTGTGTGTAAATCTGCAATAAAATGTTGTTTTTCATGTCTCATTTCATGTCAACCTTCATTTCAAGCTGTCGTGCCGTGTCTTTGCTTGTACACTTCAACCTTCCTCTATACTGGATAAAGAGGAGAAGTATTAATTATAGAAGCCTGACAAATAAGAATGCTTACTTAAAAACAATTGTATAGGTACCTATACCACATCCTACGTTGGTGTTATCATAGTAATTTGACAAAATTCGAGATTGTGTTGGTCTTTAGGTATATAGAACTTTATTATGTAAACATATCCAATATAATATTTTCAAAGGCCTAATTACTGACTTTAGGAACTTAATGAACTTGTTTAGTTGTTGTATAACATCAACCTTTTTATGTAACTGCGAATCGTTTTTATGAATATCTAGAAACACTTCAAGGCTTCTGGTGACTTTTGTCTGTGGATGAATGCTTCCTATATTTCTTCAAGTTTCTGAAACCAATGCTAATAAAAATTATAAGATACAAAGGAAAAATGCAAATTGTTTAAATGAATCCAAAAAGGATGTAGGCATACTATATGTTGGAAGGGCAAATACTATACTGGTAAAACGTGCTGTAAACTCCACTGAAAATCCTAGCAAAGAATTCGTGCATAAAGAAAAGCCCACTTACTGAGAATTCACGAGAATTCTTAACCTAGTGTAGTATGGTGGCTGGTGTTGTGAGCGTGCCTGCCTAGCTGTGCGAACTCTTCACATTTTCGAAAATTTAATACCGGCTGGCTATGGTCACCATCATAATATGAGAATGAGCAGGGATAGTGCCCAGCCCAGCAGCAACATCCAACTTTTAGAATTAGTTTGTCGTCTCGCTGCTTCAATTTTTCATCCAACGTTCATTTCGTGGAAAAAGGAAAACCTACACATCGGACGATGTTGAATGAACACAATTTGTCTCGCAGTAGTAGTAGTAGTGGCTGTATGCTGTATGTACAAGTATTACTTTGTCATTCTATCTGTAGTATAGTAAACCCCTAAGTTTTATTTTTTGTTACACAAAAAGTTTTCTGTTCCAGCATTTTTATTTTTATAATTTCACTAATTGTAGATGGTAGCTACTACAGTGTAATAATTGCATATCGGTAAAGTATAATAGGTACAGTTTGTTCTATGCTACGTTCCTAATTATAGTGAAAGTCCATGTTAATCAAATAAAACTTGTGATACATAATTCATACACCTACTCATTTACTCATATATTAAACTACTGTTTAGTTCTTATGTGATGGTCACACTCGTAACAGGAACAAACCATTGGCGTAAGTAAGGCTTCTGGAATGTTTGTGTGTATGTACATATTATGCGTAAGGGGTTGTATCATAAAACGACACAATAGGCAATTAACATGACAGTTAAAATAATTGACTCAGTTACCTTTGAGACAAGTGGTGGAATTGAATTCGACAGTATACGGCCGACAGGTACATTTCCGACGTACCTCATCACACTGAGAAAGCTCTGCTTTACAGTCGGAATCTCGTTCACATTTTTCGTCTAAAAGAGCAGCATCGCCTTTAGACAATGTCATTGTAATAAAGACGAGAGCTAAGAACAATGAGTGAACCTGTAAATAATAAATAAAAACACATTCAGAGATTTCATGTTGTTCCCATGTGTATGTGTAGTAAAACGGAACATTATCTACCACCTTCACGATAAACCATACATGGTACACAGACATGCACATAAAACAAAGTTTGCGGTATCCCACAATTTCTCTGGTAATCAAAACTTGTTACGGCTTTGCTGAAGCTTCTTTAACTGACATAAGCAACGACCACAGCAATGCAGACACATCTTCTCTTAATTAAAAGCGAGACAATTATCGTGCGAGTAAATGAGAGCTTGGCTAGGAGTTCCTCAATTTAATAACAGTTTCATTACTACCACCAATAATGCTGTAGTGTGCAAACTACACATTACACATAAATACACACAAACGCACACACAAACAGAAACACATAGCATTATTACCTACAAACAAGCAAGCAAGCCTCCATAGAGCACATAAAGCATGGTATTATCTAATAACTACAAGCAATGGGAAAATATTGCGAGCAAACCAGTCTTTCTGAATGTCAGTAGTGGTAAGAATTATGTACGGTGGTCGTATTCTCGACATTTGATTTAAATTCCCACAACCGAAACTTGCAACAGTTCAGTTCACAGACATTTCCCATTGTACAGTATATTCATCCTTATCTAACTAATAGACAATACTACACTACTTACTACTTTTACACATACCAGCCCATGATACTTTATCAGTCTTGCATTAGCAGGAGTATTAGCAGCAAAAACAAACAAAAACTGGGAGTCGGACTGCAGAAATCTACTGTTGGATTTTGGTAGGCATTGAACAAACAACGATTAAAGCGTATACGGAAGTCTTATTAGTGGAAACAACATAACAGACATATTTTATGGCTTATTTACATTCAAGCAAATGTAAATTGGATTGTAAAGTGCATGAATAGTAATCTGCATTGGTCACAGTAAATACATATACAGAATTGGATAGATAATTTTACGTTTTCAGATTTTACAGTGCCTCCAACGTGACATACTAATAAGTTATTGTTTCCCCAGAGAAATTGCCCAAGTGTCTGTAGTCTGTGTATAAGCCTAGCTTACTCAGCAAAATGTCAACTCATTAAACTACACTGACTGTGGTTAGTGTAAAAGCCTTATATGGTTTTCTGTCTGATCATGCTTTCTCCATTAATTTTGATGCACTTTGTACAAACTGGACTGAAATTACTATACAAATGGATTTCCTGTGTGGGATGGTAGACAACTTACTAATAATCTTCATCATCGTAAAGAGTTATTGGATTTTGCACCGTTTTTCACAGCATGCACCACCAAAGTTTTACAACCTTACTCCTTTCTGCAAAGTATCACCCTGTCGATAAAACAAGTGTAGTAAAATGTAAACAATGTTGATGTATGAACTCCACTTTTTGCAAGAAACCGTTCATGGATCACGACTTTAATGCACTTTACCACGTTTAAATAATAACTGCATGAAAGGATCAGTTGAATTGAATGCAACAACGTTGCGGTGTATGATGCAATATGTGCAGTATTATTGGCAGAAAGTGATTGCTACTGAGAGAACGCAACATTACAACTTTTTTGTGATGATGGGGATACCGATAATGGTAGCTGGTATCTGTAGCTCTGCAATTGAAAACAAGGAAGGCAAAAAGTGGACGAGATAAAGAACAATAGATACTTAAAACTCTGTGTGCAGTCTTTATAATAATACCTATAAACGAAACATTATATGTTCTCTATGATACAACAGTGAAATCCATTAAGGTTGATTTCAGTCTCAACTAATTGCAGATTAATGAACAGTTCTACAAAACGTAACACGCTATCATTTTGTATTATGCCTGAAGACCAGCAATGTTAAGGTCAGACTTGGCTTTTCTATAGGTACCTAACTACCTACTAGGTATATACTTTTTTGTCAGAAAGTCTGCATGCTTTAGGAAGATACAAAAATTGAGCCAGACAAACAGACCTTTAGTCTGTAGCAAGTAGCTTATTGTTATTTTACATTTATCCATAATTTTTTTACATAATTAGCCATTACTACGGATAGGTAGTACAAGAATTCGGGAAGAATATAAGAATACCTTGTACAGTAAATTGGATTTGCGATTTGCCTACCGATCGATCAACTTTACCGCAAGATAAATGTCACCACTACTTATTGTTAGCAGTTTTTCTGCGATCTGTACGTTGCAATTTTTGTAACTCAATTAATACAAAAGAATGAATATCTGCAAGGTATTATAGACCCTGCATTGCATAATGAACTTGTATATTCTATCAACGTCTATATATAGGTATAGCTAATAAACGATTAATATGCATTGCATATTCTCCCCAAGAAAATGAACTTTCAAGTTCTTTTTCGACCGAGCATATAATATTAGGTTTTCTTTAAAGAGTACCCAATAAATCTGAATAAGAATTTGCACTTCACAGCAGTAAGGAACTGAAGGGATATTGGCAATTCCTCTGCATTGTCAAATCCAGAGGATGTCAGTCAACGAAACTAAATATGCGAAAACAGATAAAAGCATTTTTCTACTACAAATATCCGTATAAGTTTCCATACAACATGCATGTGGATATTAAGCTGGCACATAAACTAAACGGAAAGTTCCTATATATACAAAGCAAAGTGGAGCTTGGCATAGCTTATTCCTCGTATTGAATTTTGTAATATGCAAAAGCTGAAGAGGCTGTGTTATGTAGGTGGGTTGGGTATGTTTTGAAGTGTTCACCGGAACCGGAACACCTACTGTACTGTATAATACTACGAGTGCTTACCACTGAAACAGATAGCATCTGTGAGTTTGCCATGTTGTCGACAACTTGACGTGCGGTCTGAGAAAAACACGAACCCGTTTAACGTCTTTTGGAATTCGATTCGACTCGTCAAATTTGTTTCTGGGTAGATGGGTGAATACTGAAATACAATTCAGTCAGTCAGTGGGTGCCTGTTTGTAGTGTTTGTCGGTAACTGCAACTGTAATTCAAACCTCTATGGTGTTGTGGGAATGATATTGTATACTTGTTTTGTTACGATTATTACTTTTCCAGGAAAACTACCGACTTCCACTTCCAGATCTGACAAGGTTGAGAAATTCAACTAGGCAATCCGATGTTGTGCGTGTGACTTAAGAATGAATGTGAGACTTTCCCCTCTCTCTCTCTCTCTCTTCTTTCTTCCTTCAGTATTCAGACAAAAACTTCTTCTCTACTTGAGAGATATGAAATGAAATAAATATATTACATTTACGCTACTGCGTGATTCAATACGTTTTCTTACATTATAAAATTGGAAAGATTCCATAGCATGATAGAACACACACTTGAGCATAGCACATATAAAGAACACCCATCGGGGTAGATTTAAGCAGAATGCTCCCAAACGAAAATAAAATGCTTACTTGATAAAATCAAAGATTCCGTGCTATTAACGTTCCAGTCTCGTCCCTGTAATGCTAATGGCGAATACCTGCAGAACTTGTAGAGTATCCTTTTCTTCAGAGAATAAAAGAGTTTCCTGAAATTGGAATTGGGCGTTACGTTGATTATTGTTTTTTGCGAGAATCCTCGAAGCACAAGAAGTTCACAGAATGATTTAAGAATCTTATTATGGTGGTTTGCTTCGCAACTCACTGCGTTGTGTTACTTACTACGTCTTCTCTTTTGATTATTTATTATACAAAGACTTGAAAGCACAATGCACTAAACAGTACACACACCACGAAAATGGTTTGCTGTTTACCGGGATGACTGCAATGAATGAATGAGCAAGAGTCGTCTTTAGTTTTGTGGTCAAAGTCACACAACTCCTAACATCATGGCATAGCCCGTAGCACTATTACACCCTGAACGTTGCTCTTGAATCACATATATACACAGCAGTTAAGTAAGCAACAGCTAATTGTATGTTTACAATAGAATACAATGGGCACTGAAGACCATAGCAGACCAACCAAACACACTATTAGTCCAGAAACTGTACATAACACAACAACAGGTAGAGTGTGTATAATCTCAAGTAGTATTTGCAAAACACATTCAAATGCATTCCTCCTCAGGATTCACTTATCACGCCAATCTTGCATTATTCTACAGACCGATTTACAAAACTCAGGGGTTACATGCTCATTTCATACATACACATTGTTCGTGTGTGTAATAATTGTCCCATGTGTCTTCAGGGCTTAAATAATCCTTGTATGCAGTGTGTGTGCACTGCGTGGTCAAAACTGTACAGTTCCTATAAGTCAAGTACAATACATATTACAGATATTTATATCATTACAACTATATACGTTATATTACATAATATTACAAATACCTATGTACTACATGTGCAGATATATAGGTACTATGTATAAATATATACGATATTTATATCTGTATGTAGACTGTAGACAAGAAAATATTTTTTAGGTATGCTGCCTTGTGTATATACTCTTTATCGATAGCCGTGCTATATCTTTTGAACTATATGACGACACTGGCCTGCATGACTGTCTCGTTAGTTGGATGGAACAAATGTACTGTTAAGGAAACTAATCGAATTAAAGTGGAAAGTATTATCACATAACGGTCTCCCATTCCGGGAGACCTGTTCACTTTTCACGTGAGAAGTTTAACCTCCTTATTGTTAGTAATACGAACAAAGCGTCTGCCAAGATATACCTATCTGGTATATGCTTAGTATTTCTTGTACGTTGTGCACTACTGTATACTTAAGTCATTTAGTGTGGTGGTATATGTAAGTATACGTGTTATGTATGTTTGCAATGCAAAAGTCTTTAGTCTTATCAAATTATACGAATGTATTAGGAAAATGCTAATATAAAGCCGAGAAATTACAAAGCTGGTGATATTGTATGTCCAATAAATTACACTGTGTCTGCACCACACAATCTTCTTAAGTACGAACTTGTGCGTGGTGATAGAAATCCAATAAAGCTCTAAACTCCTGATAAGTAATACATTTTGTTATGTTAAAGTCACCGGATTCAAAAAGATTTATTGCATTTGCTTGGATATAAAATGCAACTGTTTTTTTCTGTCGTGATGTACAGTGATCTTTTAGTGTATCTGTAAAAGTGTCTTACGATATTGCTTTTTAAATTGTTTTCTAGCTAGGTGTACATAAAAGATGTACGAGATATATGTTGAGAATACATTAAAGACGCAGCATAAAACAGTTACATGCAGCTGATAATTTTATTGCTGAATTAGGTCTACCTCTTTGAAAAGTATTAGGGTGTTCTTAAGAATGAATCACTATCTTCATCTTTTTAAAGAGTACTAAAATGTTTTGTAGCCCTTGATAAAGGAATGCATGGCTCACTTTTTTTATACTGCAAACGGAATCTCCCTTTGTTCAGCATATTATACATAGAGTTTGCATAAAATGTATAAAGCAATTCCAACCTGCCCTATACGGAACAGCAACTATATAAAACACAGTAAATTGCTTGAGAAAGGAAGGAAGCGATTCGTAAACATATCTGAACATCACAGAAAATTCTTAAGACATTTCTGTTTGACATTGCCCCAATACAGAGCTATAAATGAATTATTTTAAATTGAACTACTTAGGGAAGTAATACACACAAAGCTGAAACACGGTAGTCGTGCTAATACAAAACCCGTTTTCGAGGTAAAAACTTCCCGTGTACTGGTGGCTCAACATTGCAATTGTAATCTCTTTCTTGCCATGTGTAAAATAAATGGTGGACTACTATTTTTGTATTTTTGTAGTTCAAAAAAGCAATCAAACGAGATTCCGGAGTTCAATGAATAAATAAAGTTTAACTTGAGTGTAATACACGCATAAATACACGTAATAATGTGAAGTAGAGTTCACAATCTACTTTAAGGCTTCAGATACGTTTTTCTCTACTAGTCCCGTAACATGTCTCAATTCAATTGTAATAATGTTGGAGTAATATAGCCAACAAAGTTATAAATCATATTATAGTTTCCCTACTTTAAGCTCAAGCAGGAGTTTTCTGCCGTAAAAAGGATAACACGGGAGGAGCGGAAAGGGAAAATCCGCTTGGTACACAGAAGCAAACTTTTGTTTCGAATTTACCTGTACCAACTACTTGGATGATTGCGGAGATTCCGTTAGAATTTGTAAGTAAGTACTTAAATACACAGCGTACTAACTATTCTTGCTCTTTCTACAGTCACAATGCGATCTTATCAGATAGCTACAAATTGTTAATGTTCTGTTACGCTCCTTGTTATACTAGGTCTTGGTATGTAAAGTATTCGCCCATATAAAGTTGTATAATAGCTAAAAATTCAATTCTAAGTACTTACATAACGTAGTTTTAGTAAGTATTATGGTGTAATATAATGTATTCATAATATGTTTAACTTTGGATTTTAT